>CAIGRB010032259.1:14104-27932 GCA_903798255.1 Fraxinus quadrangulata | reverse complement strand
TTATTTTGAAAGAATATATTCTGGAATAGTAGATTGATGGAGAATGTGTGGTTGAAAAAAAAAAGAAAAAGTTATTGATGTGATGAAAAATATTATTTTATTGAAAAATGTGTGGTTGAAAATGAGTAAAAAAATGAGAATGAAAAAAATAATGTGTATCAAATAGAGGCTAAGTATAGAAACACCATGAAAAAGAAAAAATAAAAATAAAAAAAGTGGTGAGTGGGGTGCGGGGTATAGGAACACCTTTGAAGTTTGCACTTACAAATGCATTGTTATTTTGGGCCTAAGCTGTCGATAACTTTCTTTGTGTTGAACAGGCCTGGTCGTGCTAAATGAGTGCAGCTACGAAGATCAAGCCCAAGCTCAAACACAAGTCCAACTCCAAGCCCAACTCCAAGCCCAAAACTTGAATCTTTGAAGCGAAATCATTTGTTAAAAATTAGTCGTCCATGATACATCTTTTTCTAAAGAGACTAGTGGAGTGCGTCCCATGCATGCGATGTATTTGTAATTGAGTACTTAATAACATTAATTAAATATTATCAATTTTTTGAACGAAATGTTATATGCTGAATTTTTAAATGTTAACTGATTTATGTAATTGATAAATGATTAATTGTGAAAAAAAAAAAAAAGACAAAACGCAATTATAATTGGACGTTCGTATAGAGAATGTGCCTGGGGACGGATGAACCACACTACTTGAATTTTCAAAATTTCTTAATTTTCTGTATACAAAAGAATAAATTAAGTCCATGTTTGACAATCATTATTTGATTTTTTTTTATATACTCATTTTTAATTACACGTTCTCTTAAAATTCACTATTTAAATTATCATTTTTTTCCCCAAATAATAGTTGTCAAACATGGGCTAAAACAACCTACACACGCCTTTTGGACCAGAATTAATCATAAACACTTTCTTAATTTCTCCTGTGTGTTTGATATATACCAATTTGTATAATTAAAAGTGTGATATAAATTGTCAGTGTAAATAATTTAGAGAATCAGAACGAGAAAAACTTCGTAAATCCGAGTCTAGATATAAGAAGTATTTGGAAACAAGAGAAGAAGCTTTAACCTTTGGTGTTCCAACAAGATGCAGCGGAGAAATCCCCATTGCTCGGTTTGGTTGGGTCCCATTCACTTCTCTCGAATTCTTTGACTTTCCCTTAAAAGAGTATTCCCACAGTTCAGATGCCTCCCTCACTAGTAGTAATCTCTTCCAGGTGGGAGAGTCATTTTGCATGGTTGTTGAGACAGTATTTTTGCCTTCAAAACTCAGGACCGTAGGGAACTTCGTGCTCTAAATTTCCACCGAAGCTTTCATGAAAGCTCTTAGGTCACCGACTGATCTCAGCCACAAACCACCTCCTATTGGCCAACTAAAGTTTCTCCCAAGCTGCTTAAAGTGCGTGTTTCTGGTTGGATTAGTCTCCCATATGAATGCTATTAGGATTCTCTCGAGCCTTATAGGTGATTTAAGAGGTGAAGGAGGACACTTTCAAGAAGAGTGAGCCTTTCCCCTGCTGTCAAAAGTTTGTTTTCCCAGCCTAACAATCTGTTTTTGTCCATTCAAAATTGGAGGTTTAAAGGACAGGCTGCGAACATGGCCAACCAGGCCATCATCCCTTTAATTACATTTTGGTACTTATGGTTAGAAAGAAATAAAGAAAATTATTCCATGGTGGAAATGAGAGCTAGAAGAGTTCTTAAGAGTAGTTGAACATCAAGTTCGTATACTAGCGGAAGCAGGATTGATTCCTAAACTACAAGCAAATGTTAGCAACATGCCTGTTGTAGCGCATTGTAAGAAACCAGAAATGAGAAGCATGATGTTAAATACTGATGGATTCTTTAGAATCTGCAACTACCAGGGGTTTGGTCAAATGTGGGTCGAACTTTGAAGTCAACTCAATGGTTTCCTTCAGCATTTCAGTTCATACATTTACAATCCATAGCAAATTTTATTGATAAATTACTCAACAAAAAACATGGCAATAAATCCAACAGTGCCTACAAGAAACAACAGCAAAATCCCAGAGAATAAGATCTAGGACAATCTACTTCACAATCAATAACTAAGCATCCTTGGTTATTTCCTAAACAAAAACTACAAACAATTAACTAACTTATTATACCAACACATGTAGTTATTAGACACACAGAGACAACAAAATAAATATGGGTATGTGAGCATGCTGTACTAAATATTACATAATCATACACGCTGCTTTCTTCCTTGAATTCGTGCAAGCACCCTTTTTCCATGAGGATGGCTGTGAAGCAACTCATAGTGCATATGAATTAGGTGAATCATAGCATGACGCGTGGCTCCCTGCAGAGTAAGTTTAAGAAATAACCATCTGATTTCCATGTCAAGCCTTTAAGAATCCTTAAGTACATGATATTTTTAAAGTTTTTGACTGACGCATAATAAATATGGACAATACTATACCTTGGAGATTGCCAGTGCAGACTGAGCAACATAGTTCCCATAAGGATCCTGAAGAACCATCAAGAAAGTTGGACTCCTAATAATCTCATTGATTATCTTCAAAGCTTGATGTTCTTCAGACTCCTTGAGGCATTTTTCAACAACATTGCTTCCATATTTATTCATGGAAAGAGAAGCATAAGCTCCAGCGAGTTGCTCCAATGTCTTTGCTGTAACCTGAGGTATCTTCAGGCACAATATATACTGCACAACATAATTCCTGAAATTGGAGAAGTTAATTAGATAAAAATCATTTTCCTGACCATTAAATTAACAATAACAAAGAAAGACTATTCTCAATAAATTAAGGGGTGACTATGTAAATTCATACCCATAAGGATGTTCTGATAAAACCAAAGCATTTGCGGTTATCTCTTCCACGAGGCGTTCCCATGGTTTTCCATTAGCACGTGCTACACATTGTTGAAGAACACAACATCCACTTTTGTCGGTTGCAATCCCAAGACAGTTATCAGCTACAACATTCAATATATGCTGCGAAATAAGGAATAACTTTGTAAACATTGCATGTTGAATCTCTTTGTCTAGCTGAAGGTAAACTTCAAAGAAAAATTTATAGCATGTTTAGTAAGGAGTATTGGACTACTGATAAAGAAAAACAATCTAAAAATCTTGTTCATTAACTAGTTCTATCTAATGTTACGAAATGCATATTTAAGTTCTGATTTATACCGAATAACCTATGGCTTGCGGAGTTCTCCCAATAAATTTTGGGGTAGACTACATTTGTCACTCCATTTGATAGGAACTTGAAACAACATCTAACATTAATTTGTATAAATTACCAATCCAAAAGAACTCTATGAATCTGTTTGCATTGTATGTGTACAGGCATTTGGTTATAACAATTGAATACATAACAGTTAATTCTATATGATGTGTAGCTCCTGTTTGGCCCCATAAAATTCATTTTTCTCTCTTTTCTTATCAACCACAGAATAATATTACGTGTAAACTTTAAAACTTTTTTTTTTTAAACCAGACATTCTCCAAAAAATTACTATTCATCTCATTATAATTTGAAAAAATGGAGCTCAAACAGGGGCGTGGACATACTAAATAGTTTCATCAATGGAGCTCAAACAGGGGCGTGGACATACTAAATAGTTTCATCATGTAATTGGCTAACCCGATGTTTATTTATGATTATACTGGCACGTTTCAAGAGTAAATGAAGTTCCTTCGAGTAAAACTGGCAGAAGTCTGAATTTCTTAACTGATATCATGTATGCCTTCAACTATCCATCCAAAGGGAAACTGGATTTTTAAAGCAAAAAATGTGTAAAGTAGTTTATACGAAATGTCCATTAAGAACAAAATTCCAATAGTTGTTATGTAGCGATTTTTGTCAGTTAATTTTACAGATATTAGTGGCAGGAATTTTGATTGTTATTTGTGACGGTATCGTAAGCTCGCTCCATGCAAACCTATGCCAATATCAATGAACATGTTTCAAGCTAAAAATCGTAAAATCGCGCGCAAACTCCAGCTAACATCAGCTAGCATTTATACTCAACCTCAAGCATAAACAGACGAGCACACGAAGTGTGCTAATGCAAAACTGCCAAGCAAGCAAATAGAGCAATTCCACCAGCTAAGCGAAAACCGTTATTGAAGCACACGTGAATAATAATGATAAATCTGTTAACATGACTTCACAACAAATCGATAAGGAACTTGTGGCATGGTGAATAAAACATGAGAAAGTAATCAATTACACATTCAATAGTAAAAAATTGTCACGTGTCTCTGAAAGAAAGGACTTTATTATCTCCACAGTCTCATCAGAAATTTATAAATAGGCATAATTGGGAAAATAATATGTGCAAATCTAAATGCACTATTTCAAATAGTCATTTATCTTCTTGCTCTTGTTTTAAGCATAAATTCAGTAAGTTTAGGAAAGATATGTGAGAGGAATTTGTTAATCTCAATTTCGATGTCAACATTGGTTACATGTTGACCACAGCATTTAAGCTGGCTTAAATGAAGCAATACACGAAAAAAATTTAAGACATGTTTTGGGTAACTCTACATGACTACTAAACATAAGACAAACGTATTTCTGTATAACATGTCAAAAGAAGAGGGGTAGATACAGTCTGTGCTAGTTGCTGAAATCTTAGTTGCTTTAGATTTGCCTGTAGTTTTACTACTAACCAGAAGGAATTATGAAAATGAATTTATGAAATCAACTCCAATAATTTTTGCTTGCCTTTCAAATAAAAACTTAAGCTACCATAAATAATATATTCTATGATGCTAAGGCAATTGAGTCATACCTCATTATCTTCACTGGAGAAAAAATTCAAGCAATGCTGAATGACATGATGACCATTCGCGCTTTTTGTCAATATAATAGTGATGCGTCTCAAAACGGATACGACCAAGTTCCTTTGCTGTGAGGTTGTGAGATGCTCAAGCAATTTTTGCATAGCCCTAGTTCTGCAAGAGAAAAGAAAATGAACCTAAAATCTTATCTATCATGTGTTGAAAATTGATCTAGCATTGCGAACATTGAACTTGAAGTAGAATTTTGAACTGGTACACACTTTGCCTACTATTGAATCTTGAACAAGAAATATGAATCCTTCATTTGTACTAATAGATTCTGTATACATGTATGAGAAAGAATATTCAAGTATGCATGTATTAAACATAGAACTATCTACACACATTATATAGAATTTACCAAGAGTCTTAGGTTTTGTTCAAGTGGGTATGAATAAAGTAGGAAGCTAAGAGAAATTATTCAATAAAAAATTGAGAAAAAATGCATAAACTTTTTATGTTCTCGATCAGAGCCTATATTCGCTTCCACAACTATCTTGCACAATCATGTCTAATGCCGAATATCAAACATGGCTTGTATTTGAGAAAGAAATCCGCAATCATACCCGTGCATATCGAGACATATATCAAGGAGAGAGCGGTCATCCCTGGTTACAATTAAAAGTAGCTGATTCATCTGTTGTTCATTGCAGATCTCAAAAAACTTCTGCATAAGATAATTCCCAAACTGATCCACCATCAGTTCACGCACATAATCCTTCAACTCAGAGAAAATAATCTGTATTTCTTCAGGATTTCCACCCTCAATCTTCTTCTGCAAGAAACGGCAACCATATTGATCCTTGGCCTCCACGAAAAGCTTGCCCCTCATATTTTCCAAAGAGGGGAAATTTGAGCGAAATCGAGACAGCAAAATCCCTGAATTGTTAGCTTCAATCCCCCTCATGGATGCTCCTCTATCCTGGAACTTATTGGTATCAGGCTTGAAACCATTTCTATTCATATTAGGCTGACTTCCATATCTCATTTCATAAGGCAAATGTGACGGAAGCCGTGTAGGGTACCTAATTGTTTCTCCGTTCAAATTTAACCCACCATTGTACAAATCATATTCAAAAATTGCCCTCGAATTCAGACCAGAAATTGCATCCAAACCCTCGTCTCCCAATGAGTAATTTCGCGGTTGCGCATACAAGCCCATCTGTCCCTTCACAGCGGATTGAATGCTCATTCCATGGAAATCGCCAATAGGAAACTGTGGTTTCTCATAGGGAGCCGGTGCAAACCCCACGGCCATCGGCAAATCAACTAGTGAATTCTTTTCTAGGATAGAGCCGCCATAAGACAATAATTCCGTAGAAGGAAATGGATTATAGGGCACTGATAGATTAAGCCGACTGAACTCAGATTCCAGTGGAAAATCATCGGGAAAACTAGGGTTTACTTGAGCAATAAGATTCGAATAATTATCAAACCTAGGGTAATAAGGATTGATTTCTGCTCGAGGAAGATGAAGAATCTTGTTTCCAGCCGTTGATGGCGAGAAGCCATTATCCTTAAGTTGATTTTCCGGCATTTCTGGCTTCCACTCCTTCTCGATTTGGAGGAATAGATTGTTTGTTAATTATTAGGGTTTTGAAATGGTGTTCTAGAGAGACTATTTTGGTTTAAGATTTTGTAAATATCTCGATATCTCTCAAATGAGAGATTTAGTGCGAGAAAATAGCTAAACTTGGAGAGAGAGGAGCGAGAATTAAAGAGACCCGTTTCATCCTCTATCTTCATGCATGCAACTCGTTTAAAGCATTTGTTTGGTTTCTCGCTCTTATTTTTAAATACATATTTTTTGATAAAATAATATTACATGCAAATTCAAGATTTTTCTTATTTCTTATTGCCATCAAGATACTACTCTAAAATGCATTTTAAACAAGAAATGAGGTTTAAACCGGAGCTAAACTTGCACGAAATTTTGATTTTTATGTTGCTATAGTAAGTTCCTAGAACAATGCTATAGAAACAGGCTCAAATCCATGATTAAATCCAGGGAAGACACGTGTCGATATCGGATTGAACAATTTGAAAAAAAAAATAAAAATAAACACAACACTCAATCATTTCCCTATGCATCACCCTGTCTCCTTGTTTCCTATTTTTGGGCTTGGATGAGCAGCATTGTTGAAGTTCCTGAGCCTATCGATCAAACTGGATTGGCAGAGTAAGTTTCATCATGAAGCCACCTGATCGTTGCACAAGGCCCGTACTTATGCAAAAGCTTCTAAATTTATTTTATTTTATTTTATTTTTGATATTTTCCCCTTTTTAATAATGAATAGTTTTTTTAAGAAAAAAATGGAGAGAAAAAAAAAATCAAAACAAAATCCAACCTAACTATCGATAATACCTAGCCAACCAACCCAAGCCCGACAATAAAAATCAAAAGTCGCTTGTTCTTCCCCATTTTTTTCTATTTATTTTGACTTATATTCATGATCACAATTTCAGACTTGTGCATTCGGTTGCTGTTTTCAATTTTCTGATATTTTTGAAAATGCATTTTTAAAAATAAGTATAAACTTATAATATAAAATTCTCAACGCATTGTTTATATTTTCAATGATTTCAATGAAAATTTCAAAAACACTCAAAATATGAAATTAAGCATTTAAGTAAAATTTTAAAAATTAAAAATACAAAATTCTAACAAGATAAAGAGTTATTTTAATCAATGGCTACTGAACTTTGCTATGGTTACTTCTTGCTCATCGATCTTTACAAAGTTAATCGTTGATCACCAAACTTTGCTATATGTTATTATTTGCTCACCAAAATCTAAAAGTTTACTCGTTGCTCCCCTAAATATAAACAAAGTTACTCATTGTTTACTGAACTTTGCTATATATAACATTGATGACAATGATATAGGTGATTAATTGGTAACTTTATTCAAATTCGGGTGAATAAGAGTAATCTTTCTAAATTTCGATTTGCAAGCAGTAATATATAGCAAAGTTCAATAACCATTGATTAAATTAACTTATAGTTTACAATTTTCTATCGAAGTATCAACTTTGAACAATATATCCTTTTTAAGTTCTCTTCTTCTTCCTATCACTTCCCTTCTTTTCTTGTCTTTAAATTTTGAATATTGACTTTGATATTTTAAATACTAAAACCTAGTTAATTAAACAATTTGTTTTAATTATTCATTTTAGCTAGAATACAGTCAGTCAAGACTTCCTACGAACAGTTTTACGCACAGTTTTGACTGAACAGCTTAACAGATTTGTGTTCTACAATATGTGATCTATTGCGAATTAAATAAAAATAAACACAAGATATAACGCGATAAATCCTTAAGGAAAACGTTCATGGGCCACATGCCACAGGTAAAATAATTATCTATCAAAGAAAAAAAAAATACAATAGTTTCACAAAATTAAAAAAAACAATCAAAAGCAAGTAAAAAACAATTCTCATCGATTTCTTTCTTCTTTTGGCTTGTTAGAAAAGTGAAATTAAACACTCTGATCTTGACTTTATATTCACTTCACTATTGTAATCGGCCACAACCATTACTTGGATTAAGATTCATCAATCATATCTCACGCCAAGTAATTTGATATTTGAGTATGACCCCAAGTGTGTTATCTTCAATTACTGTTCAAGAACACGATTTTTATTTTGCGATACTTCAATAAAATATCATATCATCAAAATTCACTGAAAATGATCAGAAGACTTCAGAATTTACTATCAAAACTTACTATTACAGGTTCGTAGGACATAGGTAAATTTTTCTCAAAGTATTCGAACGTCCCTTAATGATTTTCTCAACTTATGTAGAGACTCCTCCAAGGCATGAACGTATTTTACCTAAAATATGAAAGTTTTGAACAATAAGAATAATATAGAATATGTTTGATATGGTCAATAATTAAATTAAGAAAAAATTTAATTTGTTAAAATAATATTTTCTTCTTTTAATTATTTGAGCAATCAAACCAGTCTAATAAGGTAAATATATATATTTCTGTAAATGTATAGAATATGTTTGATATGATCATTAATTAAATTAAGGAAATTTTTTATTTGATAAAACAATATTTCCTTCTTTTAATCATTTGACTGATCAAACATGTCCAAGATTGTGAGTATATGTTCTTCTATATGCTGCTATAACATAGGTAAATATTGTACCTTATTTAAGGTTTGAAAACCCTACAAAAATGTGGCCAAGAATTTATTAACCTGTAGTACCCAATCAATCCTAACTGACTGACTTGTCTTGTTTCGACTGTATCAGTTGAACATGATTTTGACACATGTTTTGACATTTAAAAATTATTCTAATTTAAAAAAACCAATAAATAAATAATAAGTAAAAATATAAAATATATTTTACTTACATATATTTTTACTTAATGAGTGAGGATTATAAGGCGAGTTTTTACTTTACCAGTTTTCGAATTTTTGTGGGTTTGTTTGCAGTTAAATCAGTTAGTAAGAGATTTTAAAGTGGAGATGTGCATTTTCATGTTGCCAAAGATCAATTAAAAGGTTTTCTTTCTTCTTCTTCTTTTTCAAAACCATACGGAAAACGATTTCTATATGCTATGATTTCTACCAAAGATTGCAAATGAAATGGAAGCAAAACTCACATTTCGCGAAAAACATGGTTGATCGAGTCATTTTTTACTTCGAATTAAATTGCGTGAATTTGAAATGTATGAATCTTTTGGGATTTTATTCAATTTCAAGAAATTTAATCATGGGATTGAGATATTTTCAAATATTTAATTTTTCAATCTTGAAAACGCTTTATGTTAGAATTTGTGTATGACTCGATTTCTTTGTTTGAAGTATTGATGAATTCTAATTGAAGTGCACGTCAATTTAGAATGTTATTAAAGTCCTATGTCAAGTTGAAATTCTATTTTGAAAGTCCATTGAGAGTTGTAATTTGTTTTGGACTTGATTTTTTTAGTATCTTACTTCATCATCAACTCTATTAGAAGGGTTTGGACATCATCTATACGTTCGCTATAAATATTAAGCTCTTTTATACAATTTTATAGATGTGAGAAAATAGATTACTAGAATTATAGGATTTATTGTAATTTTTCTCTCTTCTCCATTATTTTCAAATCAATAAAATCTCTTAATTTTCTTACCATATTTTTGTTTTTATTATTCTTTGCTTGATCATATATTTCATTATTATTTGTCATATAACTTCAACATGTCAATTCGATAATTTGTTTTACAATAAGTAGTATCAGAGCAATTATGGTATCTTATTTGTTTCATAACACTTTAACATATGATGAACTTTCTGACTAGAAAGTTTAAATCAATCCGGAATGAAGCGTGTAAGAGAATTTCATTTCAAGAAGAAAAGAAAATGTACAGAAGGAAAATTTTTACATCATCAGAGTTGATTATTTTCCAAATGTGTATATTGCTTATAAAATATTGTTCCAGTTTAGGTGACTTTTCCAGAAATTAGTTTTTCAAAATTGAAGTAGATAAAGTCATATTTTCGATCAACTATGTCGCAAAAGATATTGAAATAATGAACTATATTGTACATTGAACATAATTTATTAGATAAACTTGACTAGTGAGATTTAATCAACAATTTTTTTTTTTAAAGCAATGTAATCAACAGTTTTGCATCTCAAAAGCATTATTCTAAAGATATCGCCTAAGTTTCGTTTATGCTTGAAGTTTGGCCTTATAACCGAACCACGCTTATGTTTTCTTAAGGTAGACTTCACCTAGCCTTGCTTAGGCTCTTAAAAGCTTGGAATTTGAGATTGTCGTCTAACAATACTTTACGCTTCTTATAATACTACTCGCAAGAAGAAGAATTTTTACATAGAGCTCAAATAGTTCAATATAAGTTTACGAAATGAAAAATTGCTCATTGTTGGTGGAGAAGTATTCAATTAAATGATGAAATATTCCCGTAGAAATGAGTACTATAGTTTTTTACAAAAAAAATATATATATATATATTCTTTAAGACGCCCATCCAAAATTTTTTGTCCAAAGCCACCAAGATGCTTGGGCTGACTATATCGATCATACGATCAATTTGGCTATAGCACTATGTTCAAAATTTGTCGTCTCAAATGTGTTTTACCAAATAAAATTTTGACACGTCAAAATTGTATCAAGGTATCAAAATTTTATAGAAGTGTCTAATACGATAGATCTCGTCTCATGAACTTGTTAAACTAGTCAAATTATCCCATTTGGTAATTTTTCATTTGAGTTTTAAAAAGTTAAAAATATGGTTTCACCCAGGCTTTAAATTGGATAAATATTTGTTTGATGAGAGAGAAAAATATTGTGCTTATAATAATTATTTTTTGAGAGCATTGTAGAATCAAGCCTTTCATTTTGTTACAAACTTAAATCAAACCTTACATTTGTAATAATTATGGTACCAAATATTTCAAAAATTCGATGTTAGTTGACCAAAAATCAAATGTCAAATCAAAATTTGACTAATTTTTAAAGAGTAAAAGTGTAAGTTTACATTTTTTTCATATAAAATAATTAAATAAAAATAATAATCAAATAGTTCAGAAGGGACAGTTCCTTCAAACTCATTAAATCGTACATCTAAGTTAGCACAACATAAGGGAATTTCCTAGCAAACCTGTTATTGCTCAGGTCCAGTTCAAAGAGTATCTTCAAGTTTTTTATTTCTTGGGCATAGTACTGCAAAACATGTTGGTGTTGTGAAACACGGAAGATATCGAATTAATTAAATATTAATTTTTGGAGAAAATAAGAGATTATAGTCATAATACGAAGTAAAGATCACAAGAACAACGTTATTTTGTAGAAAATAGATATTTTATTATAATATTGAGAAATAATACAAAGATTATGTATTTATAATATTTCTAACTTCTTACTAAATTATAATGAAGAGCCAACAATATATAAAGAATGAATATGGGATGTTCAAATCCTCATAATACAGTTGTAGTTGAAATAGAATGAAAGAAACGAAGTAGGGAAAGAAAAAACATGCCAAAAAATGTTGCAGCGCCATGGCCCCAATTCTTCGGGCCCCGCAACGCCTTTGTCGGCATTGGGATGCCAACTTCTGATTCGACTTTACTCTGGTGACGTCTAGGCATTGCGACCCAGCGCCTAGGCTCCCGTCTTCATCCCAATTATCTTCCAATGATGTTTTTCTTCAAGTCCAACGTAAATTAGAACTCACAATGGGCCTACAAATAGAAATTCAACTAGAATTTGTCAAATCGACTTTGAATAGGATTTCACAAGCATTCCAAATAGAATTCTTCTTACGTGCACTTTAATTAGAACTCCCAATTATTTTCAACAAAGAATTCAAGTAACACTCAAATTCTAACAATTTCCACATTGACACGAATTCCACTGCAATGAACAAAGTTTGAAAAATTCTCCACCTAAAAACAAATTACACTGTAAGGAATAAAGTTGAACTCTTCACTGAAAAATATAGACGAACTTCTCCATCAAAATTCCAACTGAAGATATTTTTCACGTCTGATATCCCAACTAAAGACAAAAGTGATCTAATGACAACCAAATAAGGCTAAAACAAACTATATAACAGAATTATAACTGAATGCATCAAAAGAAGGATCTTTGCTAGAATCAATACCATTAACTGCATTCAAACCATCAACAAAATCAGTAGAATTGTACATACGTAGAACCTTATGGCAAAAAATTGTTCTATTTCTAACAATTGAATACGATGACACCATTGATAATGATGGTTAGATGGATTTACCCATATCTTCAAAATTCAACTGAAATATATTCTTTAAAGAAGACCCCAAATTAGACTCTAATGGTACAGAAACCAACTCTAAATTTAACCGAGTTCTTAAAATATGCTAATTACTTAAAAATTCTTATCACCCTACAAGATATATAAATGGAATTTTCTATATCCCATCAGCACAATACAAGTTCATTTGATAACTTTCAGAACTCCACGTTCAACATGTATATGTACTTTTTTTGAATTAAGAGTATTTAAGGAAATAATTTTTTTTTTTAAATCTGAAGCGTGTTTCACTGCATCAAGTATTCTAACCGTTCCATCAAACATCTTTATTCTAGCCCGACCATACCAGCTATCCGACAATGTTATTATTACTGATCATCACAACACCTTTTGAAACTTTTTCATATGTTGAAAGCAATTCCCGATTGGGTGACAAATGAAAAATGAAAATTGTATAAAAAATTTAAGCCTAATCAGGTTTGGAGTTGTACTCGACATAAGTAGAAGCTCTCTATCGCTGCTAGGATTTTTTGCTATACTTGCTTTTCCTGAAGTTTTTGATTGTTGATTTGCAATTGACTTTTATTTATTCTACAACTTATAACAACCGTTTATCAAGTACTATTTTTCTTGTAATAATTATAAAATTTGAAGTTAGATTTTGATTTATCCCTTGAACGACCACCATTAACAATAAGACTATATCCATAATCCCCAAATGCTACAAGATATTTCATCTTCTCCTTTGAATATAGAGTATCGTAGACTTCTTGGATGGTGAAAGTATCATACTATATAGTACCGTATCTCTAATACACATGTTTGAGGCGGGTAATGAAAACAACAAAATTAATCTTTAAGATAGGATCTTTTAATTCCTCTGTTTTTTCTCCTCTAGAGTCTAAGTAGTAGGCATCTTGTCAAATTTCAAAAACGCGTCGTTCAAATCCATCTGAACGAGTACTGCTTGCATCTTTATATGTCATAAAGTGATTCTTATATTGCGATCTAATTGCGGAATATCATATTTCATTATTGCAATCACGAAAAACTTCGATCTTTTCAAGAATTTCAACACCAAAAGCTTTGATACCAGTTTGTTGTGAAACGCGAAAGATGATGTCGGATTAATTCAATACCAAATTATTGGAGAAAATAAGATATTATAGCCATGATATGAAATAAAGATCACACACAAAAAAAAAA
>CAIGRB010032259.1:2321-13982 GCA_903798255.1 Fraxinus quadrangulata | reverse complement strand
AAATAATTTGCAAAGAATTGAGATTTTATTATAATATGGAAAAAGAATATAAAGACTCTGTATTTACAATATTTCTAACTTCTTACTAAATCATAATGAAAAACCACTATATATAAGGAACAAATAGAGGACGTATAAACCCTCATAATAGAGTTGTAGTTGAAATAAAATGTAAGAAACGGAGTCCAAACGAGGTAGGAAAAGAAAAAACAGGCCAAACAGCATTGCGGCAGCAACGCCGACTTTCTAATTCAGCTTTACGCTGGTGGCACCTAGGCGCCCATCTCCATCCCAATTATCTTTCAGGATATTTGAACTCTCAATTGGCTTCCAAATAGAACTTTAACTAGAATTTGCTATATATAGACTTTGAATAAGATTCCAAAAGCATTTCAAATAGAATTTTTTTTAACGTGCAATTTAATTAGAAATCTTAATTATTTTTTTAAAAAAAAAATCGGATCACACTCAAATTCTAACAGAAAACGTCCAGATCTATAGTAGGTCAAATTCTTCTGGAAGATACCCAACAATGTCACTATGGTTGAGATCAATGCTAGAAACTATTAAGATTTGAGGTTCAATTTTAAAAAATCAACCTTATAAAAGGAGTAGACCAAATCTTTATAAATTGATTCAATTTTTTTTATCTTTATTCGATGTGAAATTTTATCCTTTAATATGTCCCTACAAGATGGTGGCTCGTTTGAGTAGACCAATTTTAAAATTTGTGTACTCAATTTTTTTTAGTTTTAATTGAATCGAATCGTTCGTTGAAGTTTAATGAGCTCTAAAACCATGTTGAGATTTTAGGTTCCATATTAAAAGATCAATCTTATAAGAGGAGTAGTCCATTTTTTTTATAAATTGGTCTCAATTTTTCATCTTTATTCGATGTGTAATTTTATCCCTTAATAGAAACTGGAGGAATAGGAGAGTTGTCTGGTGTTAGAGCACAATATACTCCGGTATAATTACAAACACCATATCCGACCCAATTAGCAGTGAGATTTTGGGGATTTGAGAGAATGGCTCGTTTTAAAGCTTAATGTAATGTATGCATTTCTTAGCCTTGGATTCTCAAAGACAAGTGAATGGTCAACAGGCCCGGTTTTGGGCCGAGGCAAGTGAGGCTCGCGCCTCGGGCCCAAAAGTAGAGGGGGCCTCATTTTGGTCCCCCAATTTTTTTTTTTTTTTTTTTTTTGAAGTTTGGCCCAGCCGGCTAGCCCAAAAAATTTTCTGGCCAAAAAAAAAATTTCTGGTCCAATTTGTTTTTTGTGTTTTGATAACCCAACCCAATTACCCAATTTTTGATAACCCAACGTCAAATTTTTCAATAACCCAATTACCCAAACGCCAAACCCTTACATTTACGTTGATTTGGGGGGCCCAATGTTGGGAGTTCGCCTCGAGCCCCAAAAATCACAGAACCGGCCCTGATGGTCAACCGTCACTTTCTCTCACGGAAATTGGCTAACAACATAAATTGAAGAATCTTGAAAAAAAAAAAGATTTACCAGTGTAGAATCTTGGAAAACTATCTTAGGATACAAAAGCACAAAAATATAAAAGCAGAACCCATATCAAGATTTTCAATTTATGAATTTTGGAGTTGGGATTATGGCGGTTTGCGGTGGCAGACAGAGGTGACGACTGCAGCAAGAGAGAAGAAGGCGACGACGGAAGCTAACTTTTTCGAATGAGGAAAGTTGTAGTGGTGCCGGTGAACGCCTACGATTTGGTAGTGATGATGCATGGTGGTGTTTTTGGATTTTGGAGGGTGGGGTCCGGATTGGGATTTTGGGGTTGGGAAGATGAAAAATTCTTTTTCTTTTTCTTTTATTTATTATATTGAAGTACTTTAAATTCTTTTATATTAAATATATAATTTACTCTTTTATCATATAAAAATTAGTCAAGATTTGGTTTGAATTTTAACTTTTGGTCAACTAACAGATGAATTAACAATTTTCATCCATTTGGACTCCAGGTACGAATTTTTAAAATATTTGATACCGTATGATAAAATAAAAAAGTTTGGATCAAGTTTGCAATAAAATGAAAGCTTTGGTATTGTGACAACAATTCTCCCTTATTTTTTTTTTCTTAATTCTACATTTTTTTGGTCATAAATAATGCCTCACTTTTAGCCCCCGTTTGGTGGCCTTTTTATTTTTCTTTTTTGAAAAAAATTATTATGAATATTGAATTTTTGAAAAATATGTAATTAAAAAGTAAAGAAAATTTCGAATTTACATGTTGAATATTTTATTGTGTGAATGTGCAGTTCACAAGCATATAAAAAAAGTTCTAAAAGAATGAAAGACAAATATGAGCTTAGTTAAGTGTATGTAGTAATAGAATTTGATTGATTTACTTGAACAAGGAAATTTCACAGATTTATTGAAGAAAGATTTCCATCATTGATTGGCCGGCATGCCTTCAATTAGTAACACCAATTATTATGAAGTAAATACACATTTGGAAAGAATGCTTGACTATGAGTTCGGTTGGATCGAAATTTCTTCAACTTGAAAAAAAAAATAAAAAAAATAAAAAAAATTCATGGCTCTCTTTTTAACACATCATTTGCATGTAAACCATTATATAATTTCATCATGTACAAATAGCATTATTCTAAAAAGTTTCCTATAAGTAAATATTACAATAAATANTGAATGAAGAAGAGGGGATTGAATTAGAACATGATAAAGAGTTAGACAGTATTTAGTATTTTTTAAAGTTGATGTTCGCGTCTAATCTAATTGTAGAAATTAATTTTCAAGTAATTGTAGTATTTATGATTTTGAATAATATATTTTTGTTGAAAATTTGAAAAATGTGTATAAAGTTCAAAGAATTCATTATTTTATATATTTATTAATTAAGAATATTAAATGGTCAAGTGAAAATAGCAAATGCGAAATGAATAGTAAGTTCCTGTTTGGCAGATATTATTTGAGAAGAAATTTTGTAAAAAGTAAGAAAATAGTTATAAATTCATGTGATTTTTTTTTTTTTTTAACATTTATTAGATCATTTTTAGTGTGGAAGCTTGTCATAGTTTAATTTATTTTTTCAGGGTTTCAGCAGTCAGCAATGTGATGCAATCAGTTTGACTCTTAAATAAAAAGTTATTTCAAATTCCACCCAACAAAATGTTCAATCATTATTAAAATTTAATAGAGAATTATGTTTTTTTATTGATTTCGAGAATTATGTTTTTTATTTTTTTGGACAATTAAGTATATATGAAGTTTCTATAAATTTTCAAGCTATGCGTTATTTTATTGATTGGTCTACAATAACTAAAATAATTTTAAAAAATAGAAAAATATCTTATTACGTTTAGATTCGTGAGGCTTGACATCCAAGCTTTGCAACGCCTTAAGCCTTTTAAAACTTTGGTTTTAAGGTTGTTTGAGCCCTCCAAGTATAAATATTTCGTTTATTATAAAACTAGCCTGTCTATTTTGTAAAGTAGATGTGAAGGTACTTGATTAAAAAAAAAATAGTTAAAAGTTTTGTCATTGTTTCTTTTTTATTTGACACCCATTTCATTCACTGTATTATCTATCCTAGTACTACAATCTCTTATTTGAAGTGTCAAGGACTTTGTTGTAAGAATTAGCCACTGTTTCCCATTTTACAAGAAAATATATTTTGAAATACTAAGGGGCTGTTCTATTTATATTTCAATTTTGTGTTTTGAGTTTTGAATTCATTTTGAATTTTGTGTTTTCAGTGTCCATTTTGAAATTGTTGAAAATGTGTTCTTTTTGACATTTTGAATTTTTTTTTTTTTAAAAAATGCCTAAAAGGCATTTTGAAAATTTTGGCTTTATAAAATTGAAAACACCCAAAACGACAAATTTGTCGTTTTGAATTTTCTTTGTAAATTTTTAATTTGTTTTCAAAAACTCGTTTTCGAAAATAGGAAAGAGAACGCCTTTTTATTATTTTGAAAAATCGAAAACAGAAGACGATTTGAAAATGATAAAGAGAATAGGTCCTAACTTTTTGGAGAGTGTGTGGTTAAAAAAAAGATAGAAATTTTTTAATTTGTGTGTAAAATTATTTGATGAAAGAATGAGTGGTTGAAAATGAGTTCTTTAAAAAATAGGGGTTAACATCGAGTATAAAGGAGAAAAGGGTAAATTCTAAGTGTGTTTGGGAGGGCATTCCCAAAGCTCAGAAATGCATCTTAGAGAGAGAAACACTTTTGATTAAATTATAAATATTTGGTTCAATTTTTTTTTCTAAAAAAAAAAAAGGTATTCAGTTTTATTGGAAGCCCCTTGATGAAGAAAGCAAACATGTTGTATAGTAAGACCCTCCTCCTCGGGAGATGTCTCAGAACCAATTCGAATAACATTCTATTCAGGAGTGTTTAATCGAACAGAAATCTGACCTACTAGCAAGGAATCGAAATAGTTCGCTGCTTAGGCACGGGCAGGAGTTCCCCTTTGGATATGGGAAGCTAAAATCAGCATTAAATTTCAAAATATACTCAGATTTCTCAAATGGACAAAGACCGTGGTTGAATTGCAAATTTTAGAGCATATCCATGCAATCATGGATTGTTTAAAAAAAATTGTCACATAAGGAAATAGATATGGAAAGAAATACACAATGTCTATAAGTTCGTCTAGATGTAAAACTCTATTAGAGGAAGTGTATCAACTAAATTTAAACTTTCACTTTCTTTCTCTCTCAAGTTTTTTCCCCCTTCTCCTTGTTAGTTTTCTCTTGTATTAAATAAATTTGAGTTACAAACCAAATCTATTGAAGTTGAAATTTGAACTTATCCGTTTATTACTTTACTTCAGGTAACATAAACTTATCGAGTGTGTACACACACAAGAAAAAAAAAAGTTTTCAACGTAGTCGATCAGGTCGAGTATGAAATCTCATCCTAACACTAAGATAATTTGGTACGATACTTTCAAATAAAAATGAAATTGATTCATGACCAAATTTGTAACAAATAAATAAAAATTTCTATACAAAATTCCAACTATAAAAGAGTTCTTTTATTTGTAATCAGATGATTGAACAAAAAAGAGAAAGGACGATTTCATTTCAACTGACATTCAAGAAAACTTTTGATTAAATATGGAATTTTTTTTAATCATTAAAAGAGGTGAACTTTACTCCTTCAATTGTCAAAGTACTTTGAATGAGCAATTAATGGACCAATAAAATTATGCTAATCTCAAATCACTCAATCTTATCTAGCCATATTTGCATATACAAAAGATTTAATGAAATGGATATGACAAGATGATAATGTCAATAATAATGAGGAGTAAATTTACACCTTTGGTTTACAAGAATGTAAAAACTTTATTGATTCTTTCCAAATTGATAATAAGATACATTATTTAATTGAACATATGTTAAGAAATTTACCCAATCTATGTTTGTCACTACTCAAAAATGGGTTTTTACAATGATAAACACCGTCATAATTAGTACTGTAATCATCGCACTTATTGATGTTTCATATAGAAGAAGATTGTTTGTTGACTGCCGTGAATTACGTGAAAATTTTGAAATTCTAAATGAAAGACCTATCTAGTTAGTGATTAATTGGGTAGCGTCCCTATCAATTCTAGCTGTGTGGGTTCATTTGGATCAATCAATTTTATTCATCACATTCATTGAATTAAGCCCTTCTTGTGCATGGTATAAGAAAATTAAAGATCAAGAAAGGGATTATGATTTTAAAAGTGGAGACAATTTACACCCCTTAGTAAAGACTATAGCCATAAAGGTATTGTCAATATCATGCCCTATTTTATGGATAATTTTTGTTTCTTTTGTTAAGGACAATGAGTGAAAAGGAGTTTATGTGATTCCTCTTGTGACACGTAGAGCGTGACCAGCAATTTGACAAACTAAAGTCCAAAACTCTAGCATGAGGATTTTAATTAAAAGGCTCTCAGTTGCAACAAATTTAAGTATAACCCAAAATACTTTTTGTTGACCTCAAAATATGTTGCCAACAAATATCGGACCCACTCGTGCGTGCGCAAACTAATTCCGACATGTAATGATGGATCAACGATCGAGTAGGGTATGGTCCACAGCTACAGTGGGTCAACCACGTGGCAATACTAGTGGCGAGTCACAACACTTTTCATTGCAAAATCATAGATATTAGACTCGAATCTGGCATTCATCTGATCGAAGCACGAAATCATAGTGTCACTGGTTGGACGGATGACTTATTAATCGAACATGTGGGTTATAGTCTAAAAATTATTTTTAAAAATTTTAAGTATAAGATTTTTTATTGAGATGAAATTAAAGTTTTTTAAGTTATTTGTTAATAATTTATTTTATATTTTTAAATTATTAATTTTGTGAACTCATTTATTGGTGATAATGGTTACATTTTGATTATATAATTATGTATATTACATATTTATTTTTAATATTTATTCCAATTTGTGTTATGCTCAAACCATTTATTAGTTATGGATAAAAAAATTTATGTGTATTAAATATTCAATTCATCCTAATTAAAATTAATGTTTTCATGCATATTAAGTCTAAAACATAATTATTTGGTATTTTAAAATGGAGTAAAATGTTGGATTGTAATTTTATACAATATTTTTAAGAAAGCGGTAAATGATTAATGACTTAGATATAGCTTATTACACAAACAATTAAGCTATTTGTGCATTAAGTTTGACACCATTGTCGACAAATGAGTGACGTGGAAAATTGTTATGATTGGATTAGATGTGTGAGATATGAAAAATGGTGAGAGATTGCGTCGAGTATAAATTTAATACGCGAAGGTGTAAACCACTATGTACATGTAGCAAGATTGATTACACAAATGACAACAAAGTGTTGTTGGTTCCAATGGTGGTATGCCATTCTTGTTACATGGAGGTCGGGCTAATGTTAAAATTTGCATGGTCAAACCTCCTTATTTTCCACTTTAAATTTTCAATAATTGCATATTTTCACAATGACATTTTAAATTGTTAAAAGACAAAAATACTCTTTAGTAAATAGTACAATTAAAAAAACATTTTTATTTAAAAGACAATACTGCCCTTCTAGAAGCAAAAACCAAACAATTTCCACATAAAATTTCAAAATCAACTAACTTTTCTTATTTGTTTATTCCAAAACAGTTAAAAACTCTCATTTTTTATCTGCTTCAACCTCAAAATCTCAAAAATTAAACAAACACTAAACAATTTTTTTTTACGCTTATAATTTTGAATCGATAAGTACAGTATATTTAATTTCGTTTTCGCTAAATTAGTATATGTTTTTAGTTGGTAAATATTTTTAACAGATTTATAATTTTTTTAAGTATAACAAAAAAAAATTCATTTGCGTATATCATGGTTGTAACAGGCGGTTATCGATGTTAATAACCGGCGTAACAGCTAGTTGTTAACCCGACTGTTCTGTTAAGCTGCTGTTTTTTTTTTTTAAATCATAACAGTCCAGTGGTTGGGCTGATTTTTCCATTTTTTTTTAATATAATTAGGAATTAAATAATTACCGTCATGGGAGTATCTAACAAAAATGAGAATTGAACATTGGACGAGATCACATTTTTCAGAACGTCGATACAGCATGATGACGTTAAATAATGTGAAGCCTCTCAATGCATTATTCAAGAATGATCGAGAGTTACCAATCCTTGCAATGATTGTGAACATTTGTAACAAGCTACAGCAGTGATTTTACAATCGCGTGCGGAATCATAGATTTGCACTAGCGTGCTAACCTCGGTTTAGGATAAACTCTTCAAAACTGCAGTGGTTGCAAGAAAGTTGAATGTAGAACCATAAGATGAGCTGCGCTTCTCCGTGAAATGTCCACATAATATGACATACATGATGGACTGGCTGATAATACATGTACTTGTAGTCGATTTCAGTTGGAGAGTTTTCTATGTGAGTATGAAGTCGCGGTGACTATGTATAGAGACTTTGCAACGAGAACCTTATACTCCTCTAATTACACGGTTGATTATTGAATAGTAGCATACGCTAAGACTATATTTCTTCTACCGAATGAAGTCGAGTGGGAAGTTCCCGACCATATTCTCCCACTTAATAATTTTTTGCTACTGGAAGTTGAACAGCATGATCCTGGACGTCCGTACATCTAGAATACTATCTGCCAAAGAGTTTTCTCGATCGCGTGGGTGCAATGAAACAGGGTATACGCACCAATTTTGTACAAGTCAAATTCTCCTAAATGACAATTAGACTGATGTGTAATGCTTTCGCTGATAATTGAGCAATATTTACAATTTGTTTACAATATTTACAATTATTTTACAAACAAATTAACAATTGCATTTTTTATATTTACAATTTATTCACAATATTTACAATCATTTCACAAATAAATAAACAATTAAATTTTTTATATTTACAATTATTTCACAAATAAATAAACAATATTCACATATCACAATTGAATTCATACAAATCGCACGATAACTTATTCCTCCAATTTTGCTATACTCAAAAATTCAAGATAGTTTATTGTGAATATGCCACAATTACCCATCCAAAATAATAATATTGTGTTAGTTCGGTCAGTACTGTGTAGCAAAAAACTAAGTGTTAAAATTTAAAAAAATTATAAGTACTTACGATTTCGACTGTCTAATCGTTGTCATGTCTCGCACGATGCTAGTCTATCCTGTACAATCACCTTTGCTCGTCTAGCCATCAAAGGAATGATCACAGTTACCGACTCCAGGTGAAACTCAAGCTAACCTTGTGTCAGATACGAATGATCGGAGTTGTACACATATATAGTTGAATCAGCAAAGACGACTTCCAATCATATATTCGAACGTCGAGTACTCATTACCCATAAGTTGAAGCGACTGATACTCAATGGTAACGACATGTAGGAACTTGGTGCTCAATATGACTCGACCAAGAATGTCGAATGATCTCGAATATCGTTGAGCTCGATCGCGCAATAAATCCATAGTAAGGTTGATGTGCTATATTAGGAAACGCCAATAAAAAATAGAGGGAGTTATTTCATTTAATAAATAAAAAATTATGTATACATAATAAATAACAATATGACAATTTTGCTTACATCGTCGACGAGCCAAGTTCCCGAAGTGGTGATGTTATGAAATCACTTATAAGCGTCCGAGATCGTCCTTCCACCTAACGTATGGCTAGCTGTGAAAAAAGAAACAGAAAAAAATGTGAAAAGAAGTATAGATGAATTAGCATAGTAAAACTTACATCGTCGACGAGCCAGACACCCGACGCCGTGACGTCATGAAAGCACTTATAGGCGTCGATGATTAGCGTATTTCACTAAAATCATAAAATACTTACCCGAGCATTATTTTTCCCCACTCTGTCTCGAATTCCTTCCACTTAGCATGGTCCACCACCTAGAAGAGATTGGGGTACATCCCATCTACGACGTCCTCCTATTTGCCTCAATCATAAAGGGAGAAATAATGTACTGTGATGGCAATCTCAGCCTCTTGCCGACCATCTCCTCCGTCACGTCAACCTCACGCTTCTTACAATCTATCACGACTAGTGTCCACTTCACCTTCGCCACCCTCTCCGCCCTGTGGCTCGCCATTTTCCCTGTTATCGAGGCCACTACCTCTGTCCAGGGTATATCCTCCTCCTCAGGAACCTCCATTTCTTTCGCCCTAGGGCTGGCCATCTCCTCCGGTATCGGGGTCATCCTCCATGCCTCGAGCATCGCCACCCCCTCCATCCTCTCCTTCTTCGTCACCTCTCACATTCCCAATGTGGCCACCCCCTCTCGTTCCACAGATAAAAAAAATAATTCGAATGCGTCATCATCTGTCCACAATGGTGCATAACCCCATCTATCACCCTATCCGTCACCCCATCTATCACCCCTTTGTATGACTGCAACATAATCTCGGAGTGTTGCGACCTCATCATGAAGTTCTGCTTCATGGTCTCGTAGCACTTCTACACCATGGCATAAACTTGATACCTCACCACCCATTCCTCGTTGAAACGCCCATATCTCTTCTCCTCGTAGTTCGCCCACCACCTCTCTCATATCTCCTCATAACGCGCCTACCTCATCTGGTACCGCACCCACCACCTCTGCTATAAATCAAGTCAGGCGAACATATAGATCATGAAAATACTAACTCTGGCCGTGTGCAAGAGATCTACGGGGGAGGTGTTCGGATGGGGAGAAGGAGATCCCATCTAAAGAGGTGGTCCCATCAGCAGAAGTGATTCCTGATCAACTGGGCCGCCCTCCTAAACAAATAACAACATTAAAAATTATTAACTTAGTTAAAATATGCTAACTCATAAAAAACGGTAATCAATAAATTATATTCAATTCACATACACAATCTCGGTTTAGGATGGAATCGTACATCTGGTCGTGTTGAATATGTGGAATGGCTAATTCCCGCATAAAACCTGGACCCTCCTCCATCGACGATGCCAATTAGTTAGGACCTCAAGCTGACATATTGACATTTCAACTAATTAATTATCATGTGATGAACTTTTGAAACGACTTTCAATATAAATTGCAAATGTGTAACACTCACCTGGATGTCATCGAGGAGGGCTACTAACTATTTACCAGATGGACATTCATCTGCTTGGGATGATCGCCAATGATGCATCCAAGGATAACGTGTCTCCACTCGCCTAACAAATTAGGTACCTTGAGGGGGGCGTCTCTTATGCTCATATCTGCAACATATACAATTATTATATATAAATTCAGTATAAAAAAATTTTTAACGTTAATTATATTAAACATTTACTTGCACAGTTATGGGCAATCCATAAGTATCGTACTTATGCATAGGCCCTTTGAGCTTCGAGTGTCATCTGGTTAAAACTTGAACGATGTCTTCAAAACATTTTCAACCACATGGATAATTGTTAAAAGCATCAATGTCATCGACAATTTCTAAATGGAAAAGGTCAATCGCAGTATTCTTGTGATGACACCTCAGTACGCTCTCAAGGACGTAGACCAGTCCTAGCTTCAATCTGTGCAACATCTGATCGCACCCCATGGTTGTGCCGATCAACTACAGTAGAAACATTGTCCTCTATCCCTGAAAATATGTCTCGTGCAGCTTATTGCTTCTTTTGGTACTGTCCATAGCTGCCTTGTCGCTCGCTATCCTCAGTCCATTCATGAGGGCAAAATCAAACATGAAAAAAGTAGCAACATTGCTCCTGAGGCCGAAGTGAAGGGTATCGCCGTCGACTAACCTAAGCAGATGACATAGTAATGCTTCAATAATCTGTCAGGAGTACTTACAGGAGTATTGTACCTCTCTTAACTGATACAGGGGCCCCAGGAAGGACCGTCGTAGAATTAATGCGTGTTCATCATCCAGCAACTCTAACACAATAGTAAAACTGTCAAAGCTATTGTTTCACGTACATTTTCCTACCATATATCTCAACTTCACAGCTAGATGGTACTCCATCTTGCAAAAATTCAAATATTAAAACCTTCAACAATAAATAATGAAATAAGCATACTTTCAAAAAAGTAAGCAGACCGAATTATGAACAAAAATAAAAAAAATTAAGAATTAAAAAAATTAAGAATTAAAAAAATAAATTAATTAACAAATAATATTATACAATTTAAATT
>CAIGRB010032255.1:73685-86107 GCA_903798255.1 Fraxinus quadrangulata | reverse complement strand
AATATTCAAAACAAATCACGAATAAGAATAGTGATAAGGGATCACTTTGTCATCAGCTCCTTTTACGTATGAAGAACCTATGCGTGCTGCCATTAATTGTATACCATCACCCACTGAATAAATCTGTCCGAAAGTCCTAGTCCGTCCAAAACCAATTTTATAAATTCCTAATTGATGGAATCATATACCTTTTAAAGATCGATTTTAAGGAGATGCACACCATAGGCGGACCGGCCGACCCAACCCAAAGTCCAACTACGAGCTTTTTAACTGCAACAACTTAAATATACGCTAGCTAGGTGATACTATCTTCCTATTGTATTGCCTCAATACTTCCTGTGCGAGGCAGACATTTTCAATTAAGCTACTTCCCTCTACAAAGGCTGCTGGCAATTGGTCAATGATAGAACCAAGAATAGGTGCTACTATGTTGGATAAGATTTTAATAATCGCCTTATAAACCACGTTGCAGCATGAAATAGGCTTGAAATCCCCAACTGTGGATGAGTGGCTGCCTTTCGGAATCAAGGCTATGCCGTGTGATTAATTTGTTTTTGAGCTGAAACTGAAAAATTCAGTAATAGCATCAACAAAATTACTCTTAACCATCTCCTAAGCTTTCTTAAAGAAGCACGAAGTGTATCCATCCAGTCCCGAAGATTTATCATCTCCAATGTTGAACAAAGCATCCTTAATCTCCTGTATAAAAATATCCTTAACAAGAGATTCCGCATGTTCCGGAGAAGGTAATGGCCCTTCATAAAAAGTATTTCGATCAATGGGAGCACATGCACTATTTGTCCCAAGCATGTTATGACGGTAGCCTAGGAAACCAGTCATCACCTCCGTTTGGGAATTCGTAAGAGTTGTCCTCCTTGATTACAACTACAATGAAGTTCCTCCACATTCTTTTAACCAAAGAGTGGAAGAATTTCGTACTTGCTCAAATATACACATTTGGCATGTTGGTAATAAAAACTCCTCTCTGCATTACAAATACCCGCGGCATGTTTTCGTAGAAATGCAACCACGCTTCGCAACTCAATATTTGTCGGTTGATAGCTTTCTCAGCTCGAACAAAAATGTGAGTATAGTTCTTTTTATTGAGTTGCTTCAAAATTTCTTTAAGCCTTTACAGAGAGTAAACTGCTTCGTGCCATAAATCTGTTGGTTTCAACTGGAAGAAACTACACTCTAAAATTCTGAATGAGCCGTCCACATATTGAAGAATTTAAAGTGTTTGCCCTTGTCTCCATTTTGCGGGAAACATGAGACAATGCATTGGTTAGTGGTCCGAGAGACAACCTGCTGATTGGAAATTCACTTAGGCATGAAAACCTGCTTGCCACCTTAATTCACTAACCATAGCTCTATTGAGTTTGCTCCAAACTCAAAGTATGCTACCCAATGAATTTCTGGACAAAGTATAATAGCATCCAATGGATCTCAAGTATGTCAGACCCACAGTCAAACAACAATTTGCGAAGTCCTTAGTCTCATATGGAGTTACCTCCACTCAATTACATTTTTCCTCGAATCGAAGCACATTGTTAAAATCACCCATGATCATCCAAGGTATCGAACATGTAGCTCCAAAATCAATCAAGTTACTCCATAATGTCCTCCGAGTAACAATATAATGGAAACCGTTAACAGAGCTTAATAGGGGGAAGAACATCACAAATGGTATATTTCATTCTAAACCAAGACTAGAAATCACTCCATTACAACAAAGATGTAAAGAGGTAAATTATTAACAATAAGTAGATAATTATTTTCAGAGAGGAAGGAACAATTATCCTCTTGCTTGAATTGAAAAGCGAGTTCTTTCTTTGCACTAGCAAAAATGCACGACTGTGCTCATTTTCCATCACTATCGCCACCATATTGTGTAGAGTTTCCATTCCAAAAGGCATTTCTGTCATTGAATCGACTATCATCCTCATGTTTCAAGGTGTGGATGTTTCCACCAAATCCAGAAGGTTGCTGCCTGCTCCTGCTGCTTGTAGACGTATTTTGATCAGTGGAGGGTCGACCAACACCCCTTGGATTATTCACAATTGAGGAGTTTGGACCTAAAACATGAACATCCATGTATTAGTCGCAATTTCTATAACAGACTTTAAAAAGAAAACAAACATCTCTTTTGTTCCAAAACTAGATGAAGATAATATCGAACACTTCATTGAGTTTCAATTCTCAAAGGTAATAACACTATAAAATCATCCCATTGTGTCAAATTTGGTATTATCCGTGATCAACGGACAAAAAATTCCATAATTTACAATAAAGTTAATGGGATCTGCCTCCGAACTTATGAAACAAGACGAAAAATAAAATGGTGGAAGCCCCCCCTCCTCTTCCCCACTTACACAATCCAAAAGGAATAAATTTTTAGTATAAAACAAAAGAAAAAGATAAAAACCATGATCAGAGCCCAATAGAACAAGAACAACTCTAGGTTCATGTCACTACAAGCACACAACTGCCATTATGCTACCGTCACCCTTCAAAATTACAAAGACCGCTGCCATTGCCATCCTTCCCGAAAAATACAACAATTATCACCAATTACATAACATGGATATTATCACCATCAAAACCACCTAAAAGAACCAAAATCCACAATTGAAAACAACAACACAGCACCACAGCCACAGGCCCAACTCCTTGAAACACTCATTTCCAAATCCATGAATTGTAAATCTACCATACGACCAGCCAAAAAGGGTCAGAATTGTCAATGGCATCCAACCATTGCTACCACCTCACCAATCATATTATAACCATCAAGTTTGGGTAGACATATTTTGGATCTGATGAAGAAACATTTCAACTCGGTCAATCAATTTCATCCTAATTTGGGTGCTAGATACAACGTTAGTTCTCGTAATTCGGGTGCTAGATACAACATTAGTTCTGTTTAAGTGCTCCCTGATTTCAAAACTTTGTGGTTTTTGGGGGGAGATGGAGGTGGTGCCGATGGTAGCAGCAACAATGGTAGTCTGGCATGATATAGCTCTCAGGAAGGTGTACGAATCTTCAGGTCAAATTTAAACCAAGTAGAAAATGAGACAAAATGAAAAGGGAGCATTTTGTTGAGAGCTTCTCTATCCTTCACTTATATTTTTTGTAGCCACTCCCAAGCAGAGATAAAGGAAAAGGATTGGAGTAACCAAGATGACAAAAATCATAAAATGGTCAGGATGCTGAAATGAATTGTTCAACAAAGTCTGACGAGCTATGTCTGACACAGGTGTAGTGAAAAGTGGCTGAGAACTAGATAGGATGTACTTCATAAGTGGAAGAAAAAATCAACATCTCAGAAGCAAGCATTAAGCGAAGTTTCACACTCCAATCTATGGAGGAGGATAAAGAAGTTAGTCTGGGATAGTAGAATTAGGGTAGGAACCCAAGATTAGAGACATGAGAATTCTTGAACTAAAAGATATGATGCATAGTAGCAAAGACAAGTTAACTTTGCCAACAAGAGATGAAACAAGTAGAAGGTAAAAGAATTCAAGAAAACCGCGTATAACTTTTGCACAAGGGTAAAGAAAAGAGTAAAAATAATGTAAGAATAATAATTGAAAAACAGTCAAAAAGAAAAGGTGTTAGAAGCTAAGTTCATCAAGAACAGGATTCTGATGGTTAGACTTCTGTTTGAGCATGAGTTTCTTATTCTTTATAAGTTCAAATGTTCCGCATATTAAATTAGATTAAGCAATAGAGCAGCGTTTTGGGTAGGCACTGATTTGTTGATTTAGGCAGATCCTAGTCAAAATAAGATCTTTGTTGAAGGAGATTTGATAGTCATGTAAGGAAATGAATTCATGATATGCAAAAACACGTGGAATTTTTGGCTTTAGGTCAAACTGAAGAAGGTAGCACTATTTTGGTCTTTGGGACAGTTCACCGTTGATGCTAGCAAATGTGTGCTTCATGAAAGACACCATCACTTGATGACTTTCACGAGAAG
Organism: Fraxinus quadrangulata; assembly: GCA_903798255.1. Taxonomy (NCBI): domain Eukaryota; kingdom Viridiplantae; phylum Streptophyta; class Magnoliopsida; order Lamiales; family Oleaceae; genus Fraxinus; species Fraxinus quadrangulata. Next base: position 82,128 of record CAIGRB010032255.1, on the reverse strand, counting down.
CAAGAGTTTAGGAAAATAGATATATTTCGTACTAGGGAGTAGAGAGACTAGTCTATGACAAATTATTCAACAATTTTAGTCCTGCTGCAAATGACCCAGGTGGTAGTGACCCCAGTGGGCTAGAATTAGAAGGGATTTACTCCATAAGTGACATCAAGGATTTCACGTTTCAACGGGGTAGAGATGAATAAAGATAGTAGAATTAGGGTAAGAACTTAAAATATAGAGACATGTGAAATTCTTAGAACTAGAAGACGTAACGCATAGAAGGAAAGTCAAAATAACTACATACACACACTGTGGTAAACTTTCGCATAATTGTAAGGAAAGGAGCATAAATTATGTAACAAATTCAGGGAGAAAAAGATAACGTGGCAGTAGCCAAACACATCAAAAGTAGGATTTTAACAGTCAAGAAAAGAGTTGATGATTCTTATTAGCGTGTAAGTTTCACAAATAGAATTAGATACAGCAACAAAGCAACATTCTGGGTAGACATTGTTGTGATAGATTTAACAAATCCTAGTCAACATAAGATCTTTATTGACGGATATTTGAACGGTAATGCAGGGAAAATGGAAGACATAAATTGTCAAGTATACTGAATTCTTGGGGATTTAAATAGTCAGGAGTCTCTTTTAAAATTAATTTTAGAAACCAAAGAACATTCCTTAGGGCGATCTAACTTTGTTCTAATCTAATAAAATATAACATTTTGATGAAATAAACAAATGAATGTTCGGATATTGAAATTCTTGAAAATTTGTGAAATCCCACTTATTTCCACGAAGCAAACACACTCTTAAGACTAAACACGAACAATGGCCCCAGCATCAACTCAGCCACTTATTAGAGCTCAGATCATAAGATTCTGTATTCAGCATACAGAAAGATGTTCAGTTAACATGGTGTACAGTGGATTAACCATGAAGTTCACTATCAATCAGAAAATCATTCAAGGTGCCTATTTCTAGTGATTTTTTATCCACGTTAAATTTTTAAAAGAGGTCAGAAGTTATTTAACTTACCATACTGCCATGTGCCACTTTGCGATTCCTGAGCAAGACTCGATGAGCTGGCACCCCCACCAAGATAGGAGAGAGGATTCACATAAGATAAAGCTGTTTTCAGCAATGCCCAATACCCTTGATTGCTACCATTTGAAGCACCAATATCACTGGAAGAGTTAGTTTGATAAGATGATGACGATCCTCCTTTGAACTGCAAATTACTTCCCTTACTCGTAACCACTACTAATGCTTGTCTTTTGGTCAGCCCCAATTCTGATAACGTGCTGTCCAATTCTGTGCAAAAGGAAAAAATAAATAATAATAAAAAAAAAGACAAGTCGAGAAAAGACAAAAGATCAAGGGTGAACTATTCGCAAAGTGAATAAAAAAGTGAAGAAAATAAACTAGCACAATCCATTGAATACAGTAGACATGACCAAAATACTAAAAATGAACTAGCATATTTCCATTGAATAGATGGTCCAGTGACAGAGAAGTAACCTAAGAACTAAGATTTCTTTAGGACTTTAAAGACATAATAATATGCACACAAAAAAAAAAATAATAATAATAATAATAATAAAATTGATCATATGAAGTCAAAAAAAAATGTTAAAAAACTTTAAATAACAGAAGAATGATGCTTCACCCCTCAGCCCAGAACACTTTTTTCCATTTGGATCACAGCCACCATCCACCTCATCTCCAGTGCATTTTGGTAACATCTTAACAATGAATCTAAAAAATTAAAAAAGCTAAATCAATACCATCATATTGGTAATCGGAGCATACCTTGGTCACTGAAAACCTTGCGGGGGTATGGGATTGCTAAATTATAAGAGCCAAAGCTGTTTGGTTGATTTTCATTTATATGATTTTTGACCATTCTCAAGGTGGTCATCCTGGAGAACTTCACTTGTAAACTGGACCCATCAGGTAATTTAACATTTAAAAACACATCATTTGATTGAACAGTAGAGGAATCTGAAACATCAGCATTCTCAACTTCTTCAGTATTCTCTATATCAAACTGTGCTTCTTCATTTGCCTTGCTGGAAATCTCACGAGAAACATCTTTGCTGACTTCCAAATGATGGTCACGGGAGTCCACATTTTTGTCTGGAATAAAATGGTCAACTTCAGAGATATTTGGATGTACTTCTAAGGGATTCAGTGATATATTTTCTGTTACAGTTGTGGAAGAATCCCCATTAAGAATCCATTCAGAATCCATCTCCTGTCCATGCGAGAGATTATGTATTAGAACCAAATCTGATAATAGTAGAAGAAATTTAATACCCAAGCCACAATAAATTTCACCTGAGAAGCATCTTTGCAACTGTTATTGTCATCTTTTTCCACAGAATTCGACAACTGTTCAGTATTCAGAGATTGAACTCGATTATCCGTTGATGGAATATCAGTCTCATGCTCCAATGAAGCAGTTTCAGAAGTCCCAGTAGCCTGTTGTTTCCTAGAAGCAAGTGCAGCAGTCAAGAAAGCTGCAGTCGACTCCTGCACAGACATTCATACTATGTTTGGCCAAAATATGAAAAATCATAACTGAAGCAAAGCAGGCATAATTCACTTGGTTTAAATTCTGTTATTAACACATGTACATCCGCCTAGGGTAGTTACAATAAAAAAAATGAGAAATTTGCAGCCATGGTCCCAAACTTTGACTAATGTAGCACTTTGGTGCCCATTCAAATTTTTGGTGTTTAGATACCAAACTTTCAATTTAGGTGCACGTAGGACCCCACTAGATAGAAACCAAGTTTTTCTGTTATCACGACTTGCATGTGACCTCTTTTCCGGATAGAAAAGGGGCATAGCCGGCATGAATGCTATCAACAAATACAATATTATTGACTTGGTTCAGTTAGTCCCATAGAAGTGTTGCAATAAAATTAAATAAGTTTGATCCCATCTTAATTTAATTAAATTGTACAGCATGACACTGCTGATCCTGCTACAGGCAACTGATAGTATGATATAAAAACTGTGGCAGTTTAGTAATAATTATGCTGATAGAAAAGAACTCATAAATAATGGAAGTGCTGCCAAGAATTTGTACAAGGACAAACACAGGACTAATATGAAAGTATGAAAGGAGTCTTTGTTTCCTAGGACATGAGCATACTATAATATGAAAGTATGAAAGGAGTCTTTGTTTCCTAGGACATGAGCATACTATCTCACTTTAACATACAAAGGGTACGTGAAAAAAGTACATTGGTGCCATGAGTAACTAAACCAGATGCAGTGTAGGTGAAAAGTAATCATGAATTAGAACATTGAGTAAACTAGCTACAAAATTCATGGTCTGAAGGATCAAAATACAAGGTGGTAATTTCGAAGGAAATCTCATATTTCTAAAGTCACTTTGACCAAACCAGTTAATGTTATTCAAAGGAAAACAAATATGCATATGTCAAAAAATTTACATCATCAGGTAATAGTAAGGCCCAGAAAGGGCAGTTTTATGATTGCTGCCAATACAAAAGCTGTGCCATAAAAAATGGCATTTGCATTGGCAGCAATGGTAAACATAGACTTGAATATTCTAATGGGTATAACAAAAGCCAGCATCAGCCTACCTGAACATGAAGACTTAACCATGCCTTCTCGAGATTGGAAACAAGAATATCAGCAGTGACAAATCCCTCTAAAAATATCAAAATCACAAAAACAAGATAAAAATGTAAAGAGGCCAGAATCAGTTTGATTTAACTGCTATGAAAAATAAAGTTCTAGTTCTAAGGAACTCTATACCTTTTTCCCACAGACGTACACCATTGTATCCAATAGCCGTTATACACGGGACAGAATTGTGTGGATCTGTAGAGTTTGATGCAAGGTACAAACTTCATATCTTGCTAATGCTTCAAAATTTATTTGGCATATATTATTCCCCTAAGCACTACATGATATGAAATGCCAATTGATCTGATACTAACACTTAGCTGGGTTCAATTAGAGGATATACACGCTCCTCCATTCTTGTTTGGTAAATAAACAGGAACGGAAATGAGGGAAGATAAAGATAGAAATAGTGGCATAAGAGAGAAGATAATGGTTTGTGTACTTTTCAACTCCCTCCCGTCCACATTTCAATGCGATGCATTGAATTGACAAGGAGTTTTTAGACAACAGTTGAAAAGGCCGTTGTCTAATAATGTGTACATGACGCCAGGGACATTTTAATAATCGATATATATTTTGGAAAGTGTACATAGGACGCCTCAATTCGCAAAAAGGAAACTGGAGCATGCAGATGTTGAGGGAGCAACATTTTTTTATCATCTCAAAATTTGATTGAGAAAACTTATATTTCTAAATCTTCGTTTCCTCTTTTGCTTCACCCTCATTGTTCATATCTTGATAGAGGAAGAAATTCCATCCCTCCCAAAACTCATACAGAATATTTAATCAATTACTGAAGAACTTTCACTCTTCAACGTTTTGCACTTGTTTTGTGGCCATTTTTGGAGAATGTGATTTAAGTATACTGGGATTGTTCAGTGGTCCAATTATCTGTCAAAACATATAAACTAACTCCCACATGTTGAAGATAGAACAGGAAATATTTTGACCTTATGAACCAAAATTAAATACACATTCAACAGAAGACAAACAATTAGTGTTCTAAACACCAGGCATGCTAGGCAAGTAACATGAACAAGTCTACTCAAACACATCGCAGCAAATATGCATGTAAGGTGCTCATGAGGACAGTCTTTAGCATGATTCTCGCTTCAATAAGAGTCTTCAAGATTCGAAGATTAAAAAGAAAAGGCACATTTTAATCTGCCCTTCACTCATTTTTAGCAAATTCTGCTAGTACCATTTTTCAAAAGATGACCCAAATTCACCTTGAGCAGTGTATGGTGTAAACTATGTCATAATGTCAACTCTAACAAAGAGAAGACATTTTATTAATTCATGATAATGCAGTGCCATTTGCAGTTAGAAACTTCAACAGAAGGATACATATTGCCGAAAAGTTTGTTGCATCCGAGCTTCCTTCCAAGATGTGTAACAAAATGCAGTATTTTGTCAATGACTCCGCAACCTGAACACAGCATGTGACATAAGAACAGAGAATATTTTCTTTTCCATTGTCATTTAGCCAATCATTTTAGAGAACTTACATTCAGATCGCTCCATATGGATGTTTCTAAAAGTTTCGACTCTGGATTTTCGCCTAGCACCAAAATTAAGATAAAACAAAAATAAATTTCCATTTTAGTGCTGACTCAAAAATGATATGGGAAGTTACTGATTGTCTTACTAGAAGCAGTCATACATCATGTAAATGTGTCCCGTGAATATTAATATTCAAAAATTTGTCATAATTGCATACAATGTAAAACGACAAAGGTTTTTATCTTAAAGCAACGACAATGAAACACTAGCAAGCACCAAACGTATAAATAGTTAATACAAATAAGCATGCTGGATCTTAATTCTGTAAAAATTGAATCCGTTATCAGATTTAACTAGCTAATCTAAAACAGTGTTTCTAAATGTGCTTGCGAATTACACCTTGAGGCATGCCTTGTGTAAGGTGTTATCCAGCCTTACCTCCAGACTTACAAAGAGGAGAGAACAAGATTTTTTTTCAAAATAAATAGAATTTTCTGCATTTCCACACAAAATTTCAAACAAGAAATCTCAAATGTTGGAATATCTGTAGTAAATATAGAAATTTTTTTTTATCTTTAAACCTTTCTATACATAAATCATCATATCACATGTGAGCATTCAATAGCAAGAAACTCGATTTCACTCCCTTTCATGGGAGGGTAAGCACATTATCTGAGTGATGAAGGCCACTCCAACGCAAGCATGGATTTTTTTATGATTAAAAGAGACTTGTAGCCTCAGTATCTCAGCCTCATTTTTTTCTCTTGTCAAGTGAATGCCGACGAGGCACTGAAGTTCCATTCTCTAGTCCCTTTATTTGTTTCTTTTCACTAATTTTAAGAAATGCTGAATCTCTTTGCACACTAGTTGCCCCCAAATGGTTTAGAAAGAATAATTGACTGAACTGCACAAACTATTGTTTAACAATTGTGTATGTGAAACTTGGTTAAACACACTGAAATCAAGTCCATATAAAAGGCACTTACCAGAAGTATAGACGACAAAGAGTTTCTTCTGTTGTTTCGCTTCAGCAATTGCTTCCGTGATTGATCCTTTAAATGCGAGGGAAGAAAGTGATTGATCCATCTACATAGAAGACATGAAACGTTCTAAACCAGTCAAAAATCTATGGATCCTACGAATTCCATTTGAAACTTCAAAATTAAAATAAGCACACACATGACAAAATTACCAACGAAAAATATCCATAATACAAATATTTCTGTGGTTAAGCATAATACAACCTTTAGCTACTCTAGAGAGAGGAAAAAGAAGATACCGCAGAGTCTGCATTGTTTTCAAAAATCACAGCATACAAGTACATTATTAATACTTCAAAACAATTTTGCAGCAAAACATCATTTCAATTTAACACACCCCCTCAACACCAAAAAAGGCTTTGAGCATATATGTTCACACATTCAGGTGAATACTACAAATAATATATTAATCCTTAGTCCGATGGAAAAAGCACATATAAATCACTAAGTACTAAGGCAAATAAGCCTAGCACTGCAGAGAAGTCAAATGGATTTAGTATACAGATGTATTCAATGGACGTTAAATGTGTGTGCACAGTGTACCGATAGGATGCTAGTATAATTTTCCTTTCATACGATGTCAAATCTTGTAGCATTTAGAGCATTATGTCTCCTCAGTAACTCTTTTCATCTCTCCAATTGTAGCTATACAGTAGTATTCCTAAATTTAACTAGCTACGCTATGGAAAGTGGAACTATTCTACTATTAAAGTCAGCCTTCAATTAATTTTCTAATCACCGAGCTCTACCATTCTTTCCACTGAAAATTCACATTTCCCACCTTTTAACTAATAATAATTCGCTATTATAACAAATCAATATACAGAAATTTCATATATTCACAACCATATAAGCCAAATTTCATAACCACGGACACATATATCTGTATCGGTTTATTTTCAAGAAAATATGAACTGTACTTCTATTTTACAAAAATTAAAAACTATGATCAGCTGTATAAATCCCATAATTACTTTCTTCAGAAAGACTAATGAAAGGGTAATGTAATACTAAGCTGTTGCAGAATTTCAGGGCTTTATTGCTCCATTTTCCTTCATTTTTAATAGTTTTTGAATTAATTTTTACATAAACAGATGAGAAAGATACGGGTGGAAGAGAATTATTACCTCTGCGACAATCGGGAGCTTCGAAGGAAGAAGAAGAAAAGCACAATTGAATCACTTCGTTATGAACCAACGAGAATTTAATTCCTCTTTTTGTATTTATTTATTTTTATTTTCGCCTGAAAGTTGTATTTATCCTTTTTTCTCTCTCTTAACTCTCTAGAAATCAATAAAAACATTATTGGTCACTAAACTTTCAGTGAAGTTTCATTCTGTCACTAAACTTAATTTTATTTCAATTTTGTCATATAACTTTCATTTTCATTTTGAATTACATAGCATCTTTCAAGAAAATTAATGGATTCAATCTAAAATGGCATACATAATTTGTGGCGTATTCGCTAATATATAAGAAAAGGGAATAAAAAACGATGATTATATATATATATATATATGACCACTATCTTTTATAAAAAAATTTATACACACAATCCACAAAAAAAACTCGAAAATCAAGAAATTGTCGGTTATATGATCAAGGCAAAACTTATCCTTTATGCAAAACTCATCGCTTTTGCGAAAACAAAATTAACAATTGTACACGTATAATTATGGGAACTTTGTTTTAAATCTTTTGATGATAATCCTAACCCTTAGAAGTTTTCATCAATTCGAAAAATATTAAACTTTATGTAATAGTTGACAAATTAGTTATCCAAGTAAAATGCTTTAAAACTTCACCCAGAAATAGTTTTGTACATGGATCACACCTGAACTTCCAGAAATTAAGTAGAAACCAACAAATCAATAAATTTATATAAAGGAACAGGGTTCCAATTGCACCTTCTCCTATTCATTGAATATTTCGATTAAATGTGTTGAGATTTGGGTTCCAAAACACCAATGAATCCGGGCTCAGTTTCCAATCCAAACGACACCACAATCCACGACCAATCCCAAACCAATACTTCTCTACCCAACCGGTTGCTCCAATGTTAAACAGCCCACAAAGGACTCGGTGTGAAGAAAGTAGCCACTGTTTTCAGCCACCAAGGCTAAGGAAGAAGGGAAGAAAAAGGATTATCAAAGGCACAAAGCCAAGAGCACAAAGCATAAACAAGAGAATCGATTTTCTCTCCTTTCCTCAATAAAAACGGCTCCTACACTTTCATTAACACAC
>CAIGRB010032255.1:55542-69206 GCA_903798255.1 Fraxinus quadrangulata | reverse complement strand
GCTTTTAGGTTAAACACAAAGGGGCCCAATAGACAACAAAGTGGGCTTTCAACCTTAAAGCCGTCCAAGGTTATGGGCCGGGCCATGAGCAACACTAATAACATTAGGCTACTTCAAATGGCCCAAGTAGGTTATAGGATTGATCCGAGTAATTGTGGTGTCGATATATAACTTATCCAACATCGATTTTATATCATCGCCCAGGATTTATTGGGTATCAAAACCCAACAAAATGCTTTCATATCGATTGAAGTGGCATGGGTTTTTGTTCGGATAGACGCTAATCCAAGCGAAAGTCAACTGATATTGCTGAATTTAGAGAAATTGGTGTCCCCAAGACAAAAACTTTGTGGAATGACAATGGTGACATGGTCTTTAGGTTGTGATCGGTGATAAGGCAGTAACTTTTCTGATAACATGCATTTGGAATTCCTTTTGCTGAAGGCGATGAACCAGACAATGCATCTTCTAGTACTACGGGGACGCATTCATTCTCAGACCAGCACCATAAAGGGAAAATTGTCAGCGACATAAAAGGGGTGCTGAGGAAAAAATATGTTATTGCTGTTCGACTGTCTTCTTAGACCTCGTCGAACTGAAACTCTTGACTTCTCATTTGCTGCGCAGGAGAGGATTGAATGTTTCATTGGTAGACGTTTGCCTTTCTTCTGATCCATAGTCTCAGAAGAATCTTATTGAAGAAGTCTCGTGTGGTTTGCAGGAAGCAGATAGGCTATCAAATATAAGGTTGCTTATGGTGAGTTATAACAAAGATTTCCGTGTGAAAGCTCCAAAGAGAATTAAAAGACTTTGAGTTTTTGAAAGAAATACTAGTCTATTGCACAACAGAAGTCAGCAGCACATAGTCAAACTTCTACTTCTGCTTCTAAAAGCAAGTCTTTCGGGATATTGAGAACTTGGTTTATCATAGTCAATATGGAAGCAATAATAATTCATTTTTGGCAATGTTGAATGCTGGTAGCAAAGGGAACGTGCAAAAGTTAGCCCAACATAGCATGTGCTTAGGTTTGCAACATTCTTGGCTTCCATGATTATTTCGAATCCCTGATCAGGTCTCTCGTGCCTTCATGGAACAACCAAAAGAACCGTACTGCTGTTCAGAAATCCCATAGAATCCAAGAATCTTCTGAGTTGTATATTCCATGTACTGTGGTTGAAAATTCTTTCCAAACGGGCTTAAATCCTTTGGAGTGCTTTGCACATTCAATAACAACACGTGACAGTTCTTTTAGCGGGCATGCCAATGTTTCCTGGACTATAACTTGCAGGCTTATGTTATTCTTGTTATAATAATTCTATTATATAGACTTCAATTTGATTGCGAATTTTACAGGTTAGATGTATGGTTTGCAATGATATATTAGTGATCATTTGAGTCGTTGTACATCTCACGTACTTTATTATTATAATGTGGTAATTTTAAGTACGCGGGTCGAAATTATGTAAACCCTAATTAGAGTTATAGTCGATAATGGGCCAATTTTATGATTTCCTATATAATGGCTAAGTCCCCTCTCCTCTCTATATGGTTTTGACTTGCTCCATTGACGGCGGATTATTTTGAGGAGTAAGGAGAAAAAGATATAATATTCAAACATAACAATGTCTTCCGTAGATATGAATTTCGAACTATCAATTAATATATGTGATTCTTGTTCTTAGCATGATTATTGAATAATTACAACAATGCTTGCATGATATGATGCAAGTGTTCGAAATGCCTATGGGAATCAAATTGTTTAGTTTATCTATGGCTATGATACCAACTGATGTAGCGGCGGAAGCATAGAACTGATGTGAACGAACATGCTATCGAAATTCCATTGATTCTAAATGAATATATCAATACGATCACCTTCTAGTTACTATTGATTTCTGAAAATATCAGAAATAGGCACAAAAAAACTCTTTAATTCGTGCACGAATACAATAAATTTGGAGTCAATGATTTTTAATATCAATTACCAAGAATTTAAGAGATTGAAAAACTTTAAAGTCTATAATATTTATTCGAGAACCCGCACCTGCCATTAAAGCTTATATTTAAAACAATAGCTAAAATCTAGATAAAGACTAAAATTAATGATGAAAACTCAATCTTCATCACTAATCCATGCGAAAGTCAAGACCTGCAAATGCAACTAATATTGCTGAATTTAGAGAAGTTCCGCAAGGCGAAAACTTTGAGGAATGATGATGGTGACATGGGTCTTTAGGTCGTGATCGGTGATGAGGCAGTAACTTTTCTGATATGGCACGTACCACTGGAATTCTTTTTGTTGAATGTGATGAACCATACAATGCATTTTCTAGTAATACGGGGATGCATTCATTCTCAGACCAGCACCATAAAGGGAAAACTGTTAGCATAAAGGCTGCTGAAGAAAAACTTGTTGTACGTGATCAGTCATTTCCAAAACAAGGGATTATCAGGCCGGGTTAAAATTTATGGGATCATTTGATCCTTTCACCAATGATACTGTTAGGAAAAAAAATTAAACAATTCTACACATATACTGTTTATGGAAAGTTTGAATTAAATTTTTTCACAATAATCCCGATATTTAGAAGAGAAACATATTTTCATGAATTAGAAAATATTAATCTTATGCAGTGGTTGATAAACCTAGTTATCCACGTAAAACGCACGTGCATCTCTAAAACTTCACCAATAAATAGTTTTGCACGTGGATCGCACATGAACTTTATGTGGTAAATTAGAAACTATCTGACCCATAACTTTCGTAAAGGACAAAGGTTCCACATGCACCTTATCCTAGTCATTTCAACAATTCAATAGATTTCATGCCCATAAAAATAGCAAGGGCTATTGATATTAGATTTGTGAGTGAAATTTATTGGGATTTGTTGATAATTTTTGTAGCAATGGTTAAGGATATGGATTCAGGCGAAATTCGAGTTCATTGATCCGGGTTGGGATAAAAAGGGAGTTTGCGATGTTGATGAAGAAGGCTCATCACAAATTTGGGTAGTTTTATTGGGCCAACGAAGAGTGGCAAAGCGCTTGACTAAAGGTGGTTGCCGTAAATAATATAAAAATGAAAAACTTTGATTAATGCACATACATCGCAGTTGAACGATGAACATGAACCTTCATAGTTTAATTAAAAATTAATTGATCTATAGCTATCATATAAAGAAATAACTTCTCCAGTTATATGAACCCCTTTGATCAATAGCTTTCATATCCATTAAGATGAATGAGCAATGCATGTGAAGCGCTACATGGTGGTAAAATAGGTAGTATATAGCTAATTTTATCAATATATTTTTATACAAAGGAAAATATTGACACATTACTTACTTTATGATATTTCTATAAAACATAATTCCCAATTTAGAAATAAATGATCTATTTAAATTGTAGAGTTTTGCCATTCAACTTTCTTTGTTTTATATATAGAAATGATGTGAATGAACATGCAATCAACATACCATTTGCCTTTCTTCTGATCATACTCTCAAAAGAATCTTATTAACGAAGCCTCGAGCGGTTTGCAAGAAGCACATATACTATAAAATATAAGGTTGCTTATAGCTAGTGAGTAATAACCAAGATTTCCTTGTTGGAAGAGAATGAAAAGGGAGTGAGTTTTGGAGAAATACTTGTCTATTGCACAGATGAAGTCAGCAGCACTTTGTCAAACTTCTATGTCTGCTTTTAAACAAGTCTTCGGGATATTCAGAACTTGGTTTGTCAATATGGAAGCATGGAATTCAAAAATCTTCTGAGTTGTATATCTCATGTACTGTGATTGCAATTTCTTTCCAAATAGGCTTAAATCCTTTGGAGTGCTTAGCATATTCATTGACACTACGATTTTCATGCGTGATTTAATCAGTAGCTATGATGGAACTGTTTGAAATGCCTATATGATGGAACTGTTAGAAATGCCTATGGGAAACAAATCGTTTAGTTCTCCAATGGCTCTAATCTGTTGATTCCAAATAAATACCGCAACACTATCACCTTCTATTTTTGTTGATCTCTGAAATTACTAGAAAGTTAGGTGCCAAAAAATTCTTGATTTGCACAAGAATCCAAATAATTTGGACACGTTGATTTTAAATATCAATATAATGAGAAATTGAAAAACTTCAAATTCTAAAACATTTATTCCCAAACCCACATCTGCCATTAAGGCTTACATCCATTATTTAAAACAATAATTAAAAACTAGGTAATGACTAAAATCTAGATAAACACTAAAATTAAAAATAATGACTAAAATTAATGATGAAAACTCAATCCTCATAACCAATCCATGCTAAAGTCAAGACAAACTGTTGGGATTTAAAGGATCTAAGGCTCTCATTCAAGAGCCCTTGTCATTGGTTTGGTTTAGTGTATGGAGGAGGTGGATACCGGTTAATACACATACCGGTTAAAGACATAAATCAAAGCATAAAACATAAACAAAAGCAAAATCACTCTGCTGGTTTAAGACCAGAACAGAGGAAGAAGGAAACCTTTGGATATCTACATTTTACCACACGGTTTCTATAAATATTTCCTTCCTATGAATGTCTTACAATATGGCTCTACTTATAGCCAACACAAAGTAGATTTTACAAGATTTATATACCAACTATTCTATCACACACCATGCTTCTACCAACTACTAGTACAAGACAATGTCACTTGCTAGAGTAGCCCACAATCACATCAAACTCGTCTAACTTTCTATCATCTTAATAGTTAGACTTTTATACAACAATATTGTAACTAAGTTACATATCAAGAATACATTAAAAACGTGACAACCAAAAAGTCACAATTCCAACACAAACGTACAAATGCAACTGATATTGCTGAATTTAGAGAAATTGGTTTCCCCAAGACAAAAACTTTGAGGAATGACAACATTGACAAGGGTCTTCAGGTCGTGATCGGTGATAAGGCAGTAACTTTTCTGACATGGCACGTGCAATTGGAATTCCTTTTTCTGAAGGTGATGAACCAGACAATGCATCTTCTAGTAATTTGGGGACACATTCATTCTCTGACTAGCACATAAAGAGAAAACTGTTAGCATCAAGGGTGCTAATGAAAAACTAGTTGAGGAGATCAGTGTTAAACAATTCAAAGAAATAAAGAAAAATGAAGAAGAGACTAGAGTTTCATTGATACTGCATAATGAAATTGAATACAAAAACCTAAATACAAAGAGACTATATATAAGCTAAATAAAGGAAACTAAATACTATTCTACCATTAATAAATAATAAAATAAAATAAGCTAAATATTTCTCAACATCTCCCCTCAAACTCACTATGCGGCAGCGACAAGTATCGAGAATCTGCCAACTAGAAAACGAAAATGGGAAATAGAATGTGACTTGGTAAAGAAATCTGCAAGCTGTAAAGAAGAATAAACAAATGGCAAAGTAATTGTGTTATGCTTGAGATGATGACGAGTAAGGTGACAATCAATCTCAATGTGCTTGTGAGCGATTTGAATAGAACTGTGGTTATCACAATACATAAGAGTGGGATGAGAGAAAAAAACTCATATATCTGCAAGTAACCAACATAACCAAATAATCTCTTTGGTAGTAGATACCATAGCACGATATTCTGCTTCGGTTGAAGATTGAGAAACAATAGATTGTTTCTTACTCTTCCAAGAAATAAGAGAATCATCCAAAAAGATACAGAAATCAGTAACAGACTTGCGATCTGTGGGATCACTGTCATGATCAGCATCAGAGTATCTACGTAGCTCCAAGGAAGATGTGGATGGAAGTAAAAGACTCTGAAAGACTGTACCTCGAAGATACCGCAAAATGCGAAGAACAGCTGCCCAATGAACTCTAGTAGGAGAAGCAACAAACTGACCAACAACATGAACAACATATGCAATATCTGGACGAGTAATAGTGAGATATACGAAGCTCCCAACAATAGTACGGTATAAAGTAGGATTTGATAAAGGTAAACCATCTGAAGAAGAATACTTTGCATTAACCTCAATGAGAGTATCAACAGTCTTATTATCAGTAAGTCTAACCAGTTCAAGAATATCTGTAATATATTTCGACTGAGAAAGAAGATAACCTCTCGGTGAGCAGGCTATTTCAATGCCCAAGAAATATCGTAGAGAACCCAAATCCTTCATTTCAAACTGTCTAGCTAACTCTGTCTTCAAAACGAAAATACCATCAATATCATCATCAGTAATAATCATGTCATCAACATATAAAGATAGAATGATACGACCTGCATCAGTGCACTTAACAAAAAGAGCAGAATCATGATTACTAGAAGTAAATCCAAATGAAGAGATCACAACAAAACATTTCTCAAACCAAGAACGAGGTGCTTGTTTGAGACCATATAACGCTTTCTTAAGCTTACAAACATACCCTGAATCATGTGAAACACCAGGAGGGGGTACCATATAAATCTCTTCTTGAAGATCTCCATTCAAGAAGGTATTTTTAACATCAAGTTGAAAGATACGCCACTGACGAACCGAAACTACTGCAATAAGAGTACGAATAGTAGTCATTTTTACAACATGAGCAAATGTCTCATCATAATCCATACCATACTGTTGAGAGTACCTTTTTGCAATCAACCTAACTTTGTATCGCTCAATTGATCCATTAGAATTAGTCTTGATCTTATACACCTAAAGGCAACCAACAACACTCTTATCTGGAGGCAGATGAACCAAATTTCAAGTACCGGTCTTATGCAAAGCAGAAAATTCCTCATCCATAGCCTGCTGCAAAAAAGGATCAAGAATTGCTTCTTTATAGGAAGAGTGCTCAGAGAGACAATGAATAGAAGCTAAAAAAGAAGTAAAAGATGAAGAATAACAAGAATAAGTAAAATCTGGTAACTTTGTAGACTTACGAATGCATATGGATCGACGCAGAGGTGGATCCACAATCTCAGATGGTGCTTGAGAGACCATAGGAGAAGGGGGAACTTCAGGTGTGCCAGAGAGTAAAGTGTCAGTACATGCAGAATGATCCGTACGAATTGGTTGTAACTGAGATGACAAACTATCAAAATCATCAGAAAAATAATCTATAAGAATAAGATCGGATCTAGCCAAATTATGAGTAGTGGATGGAACAGAAAAGAAAAGTATATGCTCGAGAAAGACAACATGGCGAGACACATAAAGTTTTTCAGTTATTGGATCAAAACAACGATACCTCTTTTGACCTTCACCATAACCAAGAAAGACATAAATAGTAGATCGAGATGACAACTTACTACGTTCTACATGAGGACGAAGAAAGAAATAAGTACAACCAAAAACTCTAAAGAAAGAATAATCAGAGCATACCCATGCAACTTTTCGAAATGAGAAAAATTTGAAATATGAGAAAATGGAATTGTATTAATCAAATCTACAGCAGTAAGAACATCTTCACCCCAAAACACACTAGGAACAGAGGCAAACAACAAGAGAGAACGAACAGTTTCAACAATGTGCCTATGTTTTATTTTAGCAACATCATTTTGTTCAGGAGTATCTGTACATGAAGTTTGGTGAATAGTTATCTAAGGCAAGCAGCACACAAAATTTATTAGAAGTGTATTCCCCACCCAGATCACACCTAAAACATTTTATAACAGCAGAATATTGAGTTTTGACAAGAGCACGAAAGACTGTGTATATCTCAAAGAATTCAGAACGATGTTTCATTAAATAAATCCAACAATAATGAGTATGATCATCAATAAAAGAAATATAATATCGAGACCCTCTTTTTGTAGCAACAGGAGAACGCCCCCATACATCAGAATGAATCAAATCAAATGGAGATGAAGAAACAGAAATACTTCGACTAAAAGGTAAGGCTGAAAATTTTGCCAGTTTACAATCACTACAATCAGAAATATCACAAAGTTGCAAATTCTCTAATACCCCTGTAGAAGCCAAAAATCTCAAACGAGAAGATGAAACATGACCTAAGCGAGAATGCCATTAGTAAAAATTAGAAGAAGAATTACTCAAACGAAAATAAGACAAATCAACACTAAGAGCAGCAGCAGCAACTTATACTTTTAATTCATCCAAAATATATAGTCCCCCATTCCTACGGCATGTCCCAATCAGCTTCTGAGACTGCAGATCCTGCACATAGCAAGAAGAAGAGGAAAATGTGACTAAATTACCAGAATCACATAACTGATCAACAGAAACAAGATTTAATGTGAGTTTCGGAACATGATAAATATCAGGGAGAGACAAGTGAGGTGTGACAACAGAACCAACACCTGCTAAAGGTATATGAGTGCCATCAGCAGTCATGACAGGAATAGAAGATGAAGGAGACACAGAAGCAAAAGATGATGAATCTGAAGACATGATGTGAAGCACCAGAATCCAAAACCCATACAGAATGTGACTTACTTGAAGAATTATGAGGTAACTAACCTACGGAAGAAAAAGCAGACATAGCTTATGGCTGTAAGGAGAGAAACTTCTAAAATTGCTCAGCCAGAGTACTAGGATCAGTGAAAGCACCTGAAGAAACTGCTGCTGCAGTATTAGACTGTGGTGGTCTATAACCCTGATGTGGTCTATGAGCATTCGATTGTGACTGGTTGCCAGCTTTCAAGCTTGAGATTGTTGCTGCGATTGATTCTGTTGTCTCAACTTAGGACACTGAGCCTTCCAATGAACTTTATACTTACAGAAACTGCACTCATCGGGGGCAGTCCTTGCGCAAAACTTATTCTGATTATCAGAGAGTGACTTAGAAGGCACTACTAACACATAGTGATTAGAAGTAAAAAGAATTTCCTATTTCACAATAAGATTTAAGACGTATTTCTTGAGCCAATAACTCATTGACAACTAAGTCAACAGAAGGAAGTGGAGAACGATGCAAAATTGAACCTCTAAGTCCTTCAAAATCACTGCGAAGTGCTGTTAAAAATTGTACCAACCGTTGCTGCTCTCTACGAGCAATATAGGCAGCATATGTATTTAATTCTACCTATTCTGTAAGAGCCAATATATCCCAAAGATCTGTCATAGCAAAACAAAACTACTGAACACTCATATTCTTCTGTGGAAGAGCTCGTATGTCATTCTCCAATTGATACTGTTTTGCAAAATTTGATTGAGTAAATAACCTTTGCAGATGATCCCAAACCTCCTTTGCTGTCTCATACTTTGCCAACTCTCTACATATGGAATGCTCAACAGAATTGTTAATCTAAATAATAATTTTTGAATTGTTTGCTTCTCGGTATCTATCAAAGCAGCATAATCCTCATCAGTATCCCCAAGTTTTACAGAAGTTCCAGTAACATATCCCCACATCTTCTTATCCATAAGAAAATTTCTTATCACATAATCCAATACGAATAATTCTTTCCATCCAACCTCACACTTACAGACTGAAGCGAATCGTCTCTTTCATTAGCTATAATCAGAAAACAAAAGGAAAATCAGATCGCAAAAGGGAGGAAAATGAAATATCAAATCGCAGAAACCAAATCAAAATGAAATACCAGATCGTAGAAATCAAATCAAAACGAAACACCAGATCGCGAGAGCTGTATTTGAGATTAAGCCTGTCATATGAAATTTAACTCTGATACCTTGTTAAATAATTTAAAGACAAAAAGAAAAAGGAAGAAGAGACTAGGGTTTCATTAATACAGCATAATGAAATTGAATACAAAAATCTAAATACAAAGAGACTATATATAAGCTGAATAAAAGAAATTAAAGACTATTCTACCCTTAATAAATAATAAAATAAAATAAGCTAAATATTTCTTAACAATCAGTCATTTTCAAACAAAGGATTGTCAGGCCGAGTTCAAAATCTATGGGATCATTAGATCCTTACTCCAAAGATACTGTTAGGGTAAAAAAATTAAACAATTGTACATAAATACTACTTATGGAAACTTTATGTTAAACTTTTCACAATGATCCTGATATTTTGAAGAGTAACACGTTTTTATGAATTAGAAAATATTAATATTATGTAGTGGCGGATGAAATTTGTTACCAGAGTAAAATGTACGAGCATCTCTAAAACTTCACCTAGAAACAATTTTCTACGTGGATCACACATGTACTTTCAAAAGTCGAGTAGAAATTAACTGATAAATGTGTTTTATATACTTATTTGTTGTCTTAAATCATGATGTTTTATTGTTTTTTTAATTAAATTCTACTTAATTTATATTATATTGTGTTTTGTAGGTAAAATTTTATATTTAATGAAAAATTGAAGAAAAGAATGTAAAAATGGTGAACAATTACAAAATTTAAAGATGAATTTTTTGGAGAGAAATAATATATTAAATGTGTTGAAATTAAATAGGCCACAATAATTTATATTGAAAATTTTATTTGGGGTCCAAATGAAACTTAAATCTATATATAACCCAAATTAAGAGAAAAAGGGGAAGAAAGCCAGGGAAGAAAATATACACACACGATGCAAACAACTGCTAGAAGACAGAGGCAAAAAAGGAGGGAGGGAGAGAGAAGAGAAGAGAAGAGAAAGAAAGAAAAGAAAAGTCAAACAAAGGAAAAAAACGGCTGGCTGGCTGGCTGGAGAAGAAAGAAAAAAAGAAAAAAGAAAGGAAAAAGAAAAGGAATTATAAATATCAGAAATTTTCGCGTTTCCTCAATTTTTGGTGATATCTTTCCACTTTTTCATATTTTTATTTTTTCAGCATGAATAACTAATTTTTATATTATGAAAAATAATTTAGTCGACTTATGATCCTTTATTTCTTTTTTTCAAAATTTATGTGTTGGTTTTATTATGAGTTTAATGCATTAAATTACCTGATCAATAATTTGATGATTAAGTGAGTCTCTTACAAATCGAGTGGTGAGTTTGAGATTTAGACCATATAATAAAATTCGATAAATTAGTATAACGTGTAGAGATACCTATACTAATTATTGCGGTCATAATTTGAATTCTTAGAACCAGTGTTTCGTTTAGCTAAAATTGATTCGCATAGAGATATGAAATTTAATTAGTTCACTAGCCTCAATGAGAACTCGAGAGGGGTAAATTGAATACAATAGAAGAATTCGACCGAACACTACATTATGTTATGAATCTTGAATATAAAATAAATAATAGGCTAAATGAGAACTCGAGAAGGGTCGATTGAATACAATAGAAGAATTCGATCGAACACTATATTAGATTATGAATCTTAAACTAAGAATAAAGGTGATCAATAGATGAAATTGTTATCCCCTAATATTCATTACATATTCGTTTATCCAATTATCCGTTGTTTGTTATCTTTTTATATTTTCAATTTGTTAAAATTAGTTATAAAAAAAATTCAGTTATCATAAATATTTACTCGTGTTTGTCAAATAAAAGTTAGAAAAATTAGATTAAATCTTAAAGTATAGTTTTCGTGAAAACGATAATCCGACTCAAAAGTCCACTATATTACTTGTTACGATATCGTACACTTGCGATATAAAAAATTCAGCACTAACTAATCAATAAATAAATATAAAGGAACAGGGTTTCAAATGCACCTTCTCCGGTCATTGAACGCTTCCATTATACGCTTTCTTATCCATTAAAATGGCGTAGGGTACGTGAAAGTCAAAATAGATGTTCAAATGCAACTGATATTGCTGAATTTAGAAAAATTGGAGTCCCCAAGACAAAAACTTAGAGGAATGACAATGGTGACATGGATCCTCAGGTCTTGATCGGTGATAAGGTAGTAACTTTTCTGGTAACATGCATTTGGAATTCCTTTTGTTGAAGGTGATGAACCAGAAAATGCATCTTCTAGTACTATGGGGATGCATTCATTCTTAGACCTGCACCATAAAGGGAAATCTGTTAGCGACATAAAGGGTGCTGAGGAAAACTTATGCTAGTAATGTCGACAATCTTCTCAGACATCAGCAATATGAAACTCGACTTCCTGTCAGGAAGTTCTTCGTGAGTGGTGGTCAAAGAGACAAAAAAAAAAGGGTTTGAGTGGAATAGAAAAAACGATGTCAAGCCAAGAGCACCTACAATATTCCTATATAAATATAAATTAGCATATGTAAGAATCCACAACGGATCTATCCTTCAAGTCGAATGTTGCTTTCCACGACATCATTTCAAATGAAATTTTACCACTAATTTGGAACCAGTATGGAATTAATTCAATCATGGAATTATGAATGGTCATTGGTTTAGTTGTACATACACATCACAAAATCTATACTTTTTCTTCTTTATTGACGAAGTCTCGTGCAAATTGCAAGAAGCAGAGAGGCTATCAAATGTAAGGTTGCTTATGGTGAGTTATGACCAAGATTTCCTTGATGAAATCTCCAAAGAGAATGAAAAGGCAGTGAGTTTTGGAAAGAAATACTTGTCTAGTGAACAGCAGAACTTAGTCAAAATTCTATTTCTGCTTTTAAGAAAGTCTCTTGGGATATTCAGAACTTGATTTATCTATATGGAAGCAATGGTAATTCATTTCTGACAATGTTGAATGCTGGTAGCAAAGGGAACGTTCAAAAATTAGTCGAACATAGCATGTGCCTAGGTTTGCAACATTCTTTGGTTCCATTATTAATCCCTGAACAGCTCTCTTGTGCTTCATCGAACAACCAAAAGAAACATTGTGCTGTTCAGAAATCCCATGGAATCCAAGAATCTTCTGAGTTGTATATCCCATGTACTGTGGTTGCAAATTCTTTTCGAACGGGCTTAATCCTTTGGAGTGCTTTGCACATTCATTGACAGCACGTTACAGTTCTTTTAGCCTGCATGCTGATGTTTATGGGACTATAATTTGCAGGCTTATGTTTTTCATGCATGATTTAGTCAGTAAATATGATGGAACAGTCGGAAATGTTTATGAAAATTAAATTGTTCTATTTTCATATGGCTTTGATACGAATTGATGTAGGAGCGGAAGTGTTGAAATGATGTGAACAAACATGCGATCGAAGTTTTGTTGATTCCAAAATGAATATTACAACACAATCTCCTTCTAATTTCAGTTTATCCCTAAAATATCAGAAATCTAGGCACCAAATTAAAAAACTCTTTGATTCATGCACAAATATGAAGAATTTGGACTTGTTGATTTTTAATATCAATATATCAAAAATTATCGAAAAGGAAGAAGGTTTCACATGCATATTCTCAAATTTATTGAAACACTTGATTAATATTTAATAGGTTTCAAAATGTCCATCTGAATCTATCCTGATATCAGGAAAACTCTATAATGCGCTAAATGCATGCAAGAATTCTCCCGTAGATGCATTGGACATGGTCACATGGAGATTCAGAATTCCTTTACTTTGCTATGGTTAAAAAAAAATTTGACCATCGGTCTCACATGAATTTTCACAGATAAATTAAAAACTAAACGAACATGTCCACCTTGTCGGATTCATTGAAACACTTGGATTAGTAACTTTCATATCCATTAAAATGACTTTTGCTTGGCATGTGAAGAAGAACTACTTGATAGTAAAATAGCTAATAAAAAGTACAAAAGGAAACAAAAAAATAATCTCTTCGCCTCAATGCTTCTAAATGATTCCTATGTTTTGACAAAACAGCCTGATGCCAGCCCTATGGAGATCAGCGATACTACACACAGGTCTTCCCCCCACCCTCCCCCC
>CAIGRB010032255.1:15100-55350 GCA_903798255.1 Fraxinus quadrangulata | reverse complement strand
CCCTTTCTCAATTTGAGGCACATCTAGTCTTGTTTCTCGCCAAAAACCTAACATGAAGACATTTACATCCAATATTGTCTCTGAATGAGCTCATACTGTCAAAAAAATAGTTTTGCATGTGTCAATAACTTTTATATAAATGAAGAAGATTTCCCTTTCACCTTCTCCAATTCATTGAAACGTTTAGATTAACAGCCTTCATATTTAGAAAAGATTGTGAATTCTTTTGCTTAGCTATGGTTGAAATTCGTTCTGCACATGCATTGCACGCAAACTTCCTCAGGGTAATAAAAATTAATTAATTATAACTATCATATAAAGAAAGGAAATCATCAATTAAATGAAACCCTTTATTGTAATCATTATTTCTGCAGTCAGTCTATCTTGATAGAGCACCGTGCTCCTCTTTACGTTGATGCAATTGCCGTTTTGTGGATAAGTTGCATAGTTTGTTTCTATTTGAAGTTCGCTGTGGATATTCAATCCATAATAAAAATCGTCCCCATTGTCACATGATGTCATTGAGGATAATTTTCATATTCGGTTGACATTGTATGGTCAGTATTGTTATTTGGTTAAGAAAATAGATCAACCTCCTTGAATAATAAGTTGCAGCCTTGCTAGAATTGAGTTCTTCTCTCAGTCAAGAAGAAATGATGGAGATTCCATTAAATAGTTTTGCCTTTAGAAGGGCCAGGCGTAGGGCGATCAAGCCAAACCAAGTGACGAAGGCTTTGATTGTTTTCTTCGAGGCTCAAGAGATAAAATAGAGAGGACCTAATTAAATTAGATTACCTGCAACTTTATATAGAGGATGCTTTTACATTGTAATAGGGTTACCTGAAACTTTATATAGAGAATGATTTTAAGTTGTAACAGTTATACTTGATTATTAGTAAACTAATATTTTCTCTCTTGATTCCATCCCTTTCTTCTCTCTTTCCATCCCTTTCTTCTCGAGTCTCATGCTTGCACAATTATATTCTACGTCAAGGTGTTATCCAAGTGCATCACCTTTCTAAAATTGGTTTCTAAAATTTCTAGCACAATTTGGTTTCTGAAATTTCTTTGCGGCTGAACCGACCAATCTGGTCCAGTTTTTAAATGCAAACCTCGTGATTGTCCCAGCACACCAGAAACACTGTGATGTGACATGGCCGAGAGGCTTGCAATACCATAACTGGACCGGTCACTCAGTGCACCTGACACAAGCTGAACAGACGGAAGTTTCAAAAGCTAAACTTAGAAATTAACTAGGAAAAATGGCAAGCACTACATCATGCTTGGGAATTCTAATTCTATACAGAGGGCGAAAGAAATGGAAAAATCGGAGAAAAAAATCCAAACTTTGAAGAAACCTGTCTAAACCTCGAAAAGAAATTTATTGCTCAAATATTTCCACAATTAAGAACAAAGAGAAAAATCAAAACAAGTCTATATCTCTAGGTCGATCAAGAGTCTTTAATTTTTTCCGCCGTGAACGTGGAAACAGAAGTTGCTGAATCTGCTTCTCTGCAGCACACTCAGATGTTGCCTACACACACAAATGACAGATTATGCAAGTAAAATCATTTTTTTTGGTCGGTCAAACGATGTCGATAATATATATCAAAAAGAAAATTATGATTTTGTAATATATTATTATATTTTTGAGAGTTCCAAGAAGATGCATTTTGTATTTAATACTCTGAAAAACATTCAATTCATCTTTGATATGTAATATTAGATCGTACTAGACGCTATAGTAGAGGTCATCTTAACTTTAATCCAATTCACCAAATGTGCCATCAATGTATTTACTTACCTTGATTTTGAACGGGAAACGATGTGTTCGTACTTCTGTCCCTAAGGAAACTCTAACGTCCATGCCAAGACTATCAACTCCAATCAAATTTGCTACCTACAGAAGGATAAGTAGAAATCGAGTCTAGTATTCTATAAGAAAGTTATATTGACTTCTAACACGTCCCAACTTGAAGAGGCAAAAACAATCAAATAAGGAAAACTAAAATTGAAATTACAAAAAAAAAGGAATAATAATAATAATAATAATAATAATAATGCGTCTCTGAGAGGGTATAAAATCGAATGGAAAGTTCATAAAATGTTTTCATAGGTTTCTCAAAATGATAACAAACAAAATAAAATTTTCAAGTACATAAATATTGATGCTTAACAAAATAGATGGTTCGTCCACATCAAATGAACATTACCTCAACATCGAGTCCTTTCTTTTTGCAAAGAGCTTTAAGAGCAAATTTGCACCTAGTACCCGTCTCACCAATGTGCTCTAGAATTGCTGGTGTTGAATGCACAAGAACATCGGGTTCGGCATACTGAAAATCTTGTACGTCGACAGCTGTCTGCAAAATTGGAAACACTAGTATTAATGGAATGTCAGCTTAAAAGCATGCCGAAATATGTAAAGCATGATAAATGTGGACAGGAACGATTAAATAGTAGTTGACAGTATTGAACAATAAAGTTCAAATCTAATTGATTTTCTAGTTTAGTTTTGTTTAATATCATCTAATACTACATATTAAGCATGAACTCAATGTAGAGTTGCTCGTTACAAAAATATGCACCAACATCGCAAACTCACACCACAACCAAGAACGAGTCAAAAGCACGAGAAGAAATGAAAAAATAAAATTAAGGATTTTCATGAATAGAAAAGGAAAATGTATAATAAGAAATACAGAACCGTATTTTAAGATGAGTAATCCTAGTGCACAAGTAATAAATCATAAGCTATAAGAACCCTGTACATTGTAGAACAACAAAAATGGAAAACAAAAATATTTTTAAGAAGTAAAATATGAGATATACAATGAGAAGCCATACTTTTAGATCCATTTGCCACAATAAGTTACAATTAGAAGCCATCCATTTGACATGATAAGTTAGAAATTATTGATATAGGCAAATCTTGAATTAAATTTTAATGTGCTACATATGATTTTTTGTTTATTTATTTTTGTCTTCTAGAGGGTTCTTTTACATGAATCATGTTGAATTCACACCTTCAACTTCTTATGTTATTACACACACACACATAATTATTTATGCATATTAATCAAACCACCGCTAACAGATGTAAACATATCATAAATGAATATGACTTGTGCTGTGAGTGCAAGAAAACATGATTTGCAATATACATGCCTGAACACCATAGACGGAGAATAGCTCTATTTTTGTGATTTCCAATTTATAAATAGTCGATCTATCATGGCTTCTGTCATTTCTAGAATTGAAGCTCAAACTATCTCCATCTGGCAAGAAAACTGAGTTCAGAATACGCCCAACAGATAGAATTAGGCCAGTAGCTTCAAATACAAAATAACAAATTCGATTCTGTCAGTAAAACAAAAAATGAGAAAGATCTTACTTAAATTGAGATCAGAAGTACATAGAAATCATGTTTTCAGATCTGCATGTTACTTCTTGAATAGAAACTCCTGGCCTACTTGGCAATCCATACTTCTAGGCCAGATTCAGGTATAGAATGCACCCAGTTAGCTGGTTTATGGATGAATTGCTTTTAGTATGAACTTGTTTAATTATATGTCACTTGGCATAACCAATTTATTTGGTAACAAAATATAGTTTAACATACAAGATCAAGCAAATTAATTCATCGCATTCATTTTAAGTTGTAAAAATGTAATGGATTCATCATGTTTTGACTTTTTAAAACTAGTTTAGCTGCATTTTTAGCGCTCCTTTGGTTTGAACTTACCCTGCTTTATAGCTTCAAAAAAAAAAAAAAAAAAATCAAGTGAATTATGTATAGAATTCATAAAATGGTAACCGAGTCAATTCAACTGATAACATCTTCACAATGGGAAATCCACTCCACTTGTCTGAGAATTCCACCAATCCTATGACTTACAAATTCTTTTGCTCAATTACCTCAAATGAATAATTTAAGTCATCCAAGTACCTTTGCAGTCTGAGGTGTAACCATCACTGTCTTCATCATTGAAGAGTCTTCTGAGATATAATTCTTCATCGATAAAGGCAGGTTTGAGGATTCCCAAGATTGAAACACCATTTGACGGGTAATCCATCATTTCAGCATGTTCCACATTAACAGCCTAAAAAATATGCCAAATCAGAATGCAACATAAATTTAACATAATCAAACATATCTCTTTAGAAATATGCATCCACAGAACATATTTGTTTCTATCACAATGAATATTATTCCTTT
The DNA here is from genome assembly GCA_903798255.1 of Fraxinus quadrangulata. Taxonomy (NCBI): domain Eukaryota; kingdom Viridiplantae; phylum Streptophyta; class Magnoliopsida; order Lamiales; family Oleaceae; genus Fraxinus; species Fraxinus quadrangulata. Next base: position 51,131 of record CAIGRB010032255.1, on the reverse strand, counting down.
CTCTGCTTTGATCAGTTGCCTGGGAAAATTGTTCTCTGTGAGAGAAATTGTGAAGTTTTGGTTTTAACAGAAAACCATATGTCAGAGCATCTTACAAGAGAGAGTAAAAAGGATGTCTAGAACCTGGAAGTTCTTACATGTTTCAGCTAAAATATTAGCTGGAATTATAATAGTAAAACTCAATATCCTGTAGATATACACACATTTTAGAGGTTCTCTACTTATTGTTTTACAAGTAACACATCAAATTCCATAAGATGGCATGTTTAGAAATGTGTAATAACTAGACTTGATTTTATAGATTATTTTCCACCGAATACATATATGCATCATAACGAGAACCAAAAGTAATGATGTAAACCTAAGCTCTGCACAAATGACAGCAAACATGAAGGCCACATAATGGCTCACGATGGGCAGTTTTGCTACAAATTTCAGAACAAACAGTTGACAAATAAAATCATTAATATATGTATTTAAGAAATAATTGTATAATAAAATAGCATTCATTAACAACCATTATTTTTAAAGAAACTTTTAAGTGAGTTCACTCATGAGCCATGTCACAAGTGAGTTTCATAATGCAACTAAAAGCATCTCTAAGAGACTTTCTATTTTTAAATAGCATAATTTTAATTTAGAGAGTATCTATAAATTTAGAAAGTACAAAATTTTAAATACTTCAACAACCTCTTTATTTTTAACACTTAATTTTACTACTCTCAATAAGTATTTATTATCTTGCCTATATTTTATTTTTATCAACTTCCCTCCATATTAATATATTATTTCCCTCCATTTTATTTGAATATATTATTTAGTTGGGTCAATAAATGGAGCATAGAAAATTGAAATAACTTGAATGCATTTAATTATAGAGAGTAGCTCTCTATTCTAAAATATTAATTTGAAGAGTCTCTTGGAACATAATTTTAAGGGTTAACTCATTAAAATAGAAAGTATTTCACTTTTAAAGAGTCCCTTGGAGATGAGTAAGTAGTGTGTTCTAAATTTTCTACTAAAATGATGTATACCTATAGTCTTTTTATCTTTCCCCTTGTAGTCAATTTAGACCCTTCTAGTATCCAATATTGGCAGACGGCCAAGTTTATTTTCCTGGAGTTCTCTTTCTCACCAACTCCACCATTTTCCTATATATGTCATCAGACTCGTGCTTTTTTCAATTCAGTTCAAGAGATAAATCCCACATTGCTCCCAAAATATACTGATCCATCTTGATTCACTACTAGTAATGATTTGCAGATTACTATAACTTCTATGCTGTCATCCAAAACATATCCAACTCCCAGATTGCAAACATGGATTGAGCTATTTCTTTCCCATTTTCTTTTATAATTTGATCAAGACCGTTCCAGAACAATTTCAATATGGTAATCCAACACCATTCCACCCTTGACTTGACTATTGATGGTTATTGGCATAATCTACCTACTCTGTGAATTAATGAAAAAAATACCTACATCCAATACCATAAACACCCATCAAAGCCAGGATCTTTCAGTTGCATAATACTTTTGTTGACCACCTCATGCAAATATGTTCTCATAACAACAATGATCCGTAATTTCAATTCTCATTGGAAGAATAATTCACTAGTTATAGCTACCCAAATTCTTCAGTTGGTTTACTTAGTTGATTGGTTTTGATTTTAATGTGATCATTCACCATAGCCATGCTCATTAGTCCTAGGACAAAGCTCACCAAAAAAAAAAAAAAAAAGAAAAGATAAAAAAAAAAAAAAAGAAAGCTCAGTTCATGCTTATGTAGCCTGACAGCGGCCAAACAGGCATCTATACCTCAGGTCATTGTTGCAACCTGTGATAATTGAAAGCCCCAAATTCTTATATACTGGTTGATGATTATTTAGATTTAAAGAAGTCTAATTTGCTAACCTGAAAAGAATAGCAAGTCCTCAATCCATGGAGACTCAATAGCCCAAATTCTATTATCGAACTTCCAATTCAAAGATGCAAAAATGTCAACTGTGTCGTCAGATTTCACAGCCACAAAATCATCCTTAGAGCTAAATGACCTAGTGTATGTGACCTTCCTTTCAACTTCAACTTCCTCTATTTGAATGAAGTCAGCCTTTGATCTATGCATGTAGCTTTGACCGAGTAGTTAACAAATAATCATGATTTGCTTGTATTCTATATATGTTTCTTCTCCCAGATTCATCTGCACCCCTTCCCACACAGAAAACCATTTTACATACTGATGTCTATTTCTAATAAATTAAGAGTCTTCAATGATTTCAAGGGTTCAAGCTACTGGAGCAAGAATTTTTAAAGTCATTTACGTGTAACCCATAGTTAGAACAGACATTTTAAATCAAAGCAGTGACACTCACCATTAAGACCAAAGACGCTACAGCTATAATTAATCCACGTGATGCTTTAGTTCACTGGAGAAGAATTGTTCTATAAATTCAATTACTTAATTGCCCAAAAAGGTAATTTGCAAGTAAAAGACGATCCCATCACTTACAGGATAAATGAAGGATGAGAACAGCCAACTACTTCTCTGTTTTCTAATTCCAAATGGCCTCACAAAATAACTACCTAGTAAAAGAACTAAAAGAAGCAATATACACCTTTGTCAAGCACTTGGTGAAATAAACTGGATGAATCCAGGATGAGTTTTCTGGCATTCCCCAATCAACTCGGGCATCAGACGTTTCAGAATACTCAACCTGATAGAACAAGAGGCCATGAAATGTAAGTTAAAGTGGAAACTGATAGTCTATAGTAAGATCGACAGAGGAAGAATGGTAAAACAATATTTGCTCACTTTGAAGTAATCATCATCGAAAAGAATATCATCATTGGTGTCGGTCTCTAAACTTTTGTCATCAAAAATGTCTATCTTTCTGTTCTCGTATTGCAAAAGATCCATCCCAATCAGTACATTCTAACGACATGCAAGTGATACCAATTGTCATCACATATTTCATATAGAACTATACAGTTAGAAGAAGACAAAATGATATCTTTATTATGAAATTTAATATACAGTTGGTATCAAGAGGCAAGTGAAACAACATTCTAAATGATCTTTAGTTTATTTGTTTGTAGTAGATCAGCAAAGGTGCATTACATGTATAAATGAACACCAAAAACACAGTAATGGTTTGTCTTATCTGGATAAGTATTACTCCACACAACATTTAACAGAAAAATCCTCTCTTGTTTCTCTTGTTTCCTCAAGTATTAAGTTAGGTCAAAACTTTCTATGAAACATTAGCAGGATAATATATACTTGTACTACACCTCTAAAGTTTTCATAGTACGAAAGTGACCAATGAACTACATTTTCAGATAAAAGGAGACAGGTAATCATCAAGATTAATTCCTTACCACAGGGTTACTTGCTCCTCGGTCTTGCAAGATGTTTTCACCATCATAAATTTCAAAAAAGATATCTGAAATAAATGAAAAAACGTGATCAAGATTAAAACACTTATAACTTTATGTTTCAAGCAAAAGTTATGATGAATACTATAGGAGAGAAAATCCAAACCTCCAAACTCATCTATAACATATTCAAATTCAGCCCACGAGATATGTTCATGTGGTTCACGGTGCACAATACCAGGGAATATCAACAAAGCGCTGCTGTTAGCCTAAGATAAAAACGGGTTCGGGTCATGTATGCAGGCAAAGGACAGATTATCCTAACTACATAGATCAAGCACACAAACATATCTCACCTAATGAGCTATTTTAACCCCTGTTTGACACACATTATTTCAAATACATTTTTTCAAAACTCATTTTCAACCACATATTCTTCAATAAAATAATATTTTTCATCACATCAATAACTTTTTCTTACTTCTTAACCACATATTTCCCAACATATCACTATTTAAAATACATTATTTTCTCAATAATATCCATAAAACACCCCCTTAGATAGAAAAATGGATTTTGTATTTAAAATATGCAATTTATGGAAAGGGGAAAACCTCCACAGCTGTCCTTGCTATTTCAGCAGAGGTGAGCCTTTTATCCCGAACTCGTCTGCAATCTCTCAATTCTTCAAGAGGGTGATAACCTTTATTAGCAATAAAATTAGAGGAATCTGGAACTGAATCTGAATAATCAGCAGCAACAGAAACTTGTGAAATTGAACTATCGTGTCCTATAGGGAACCAGTTGAACAGTGTCGCTCCAAAGAATGCATTCTCGCGCCTGAAACTTCATGCAGAGGAATGTCAGTTATTTCATTGATAGACCAATTTCAAAAGAACTAATGAAGAAGAGCAACTTAAAGAAGAACAAAGAAAGAAAGAAGAACAAGGGACTTCAAGATATTGTTGGATAGTAGAAAAGGGAACAAGAAAATGAGCAAAAACCATCTACTTTTTCTAATCCTCATATATGGTTGGAAGGAAAGTCGCACCTTTTAGCAAGAAAAATTGTGTTCCTACAAAAAGAGCAGGGCTTTGAAGTGAGGGAGAGCTATTCTTAGTTCTAACAAATACAGGAGCAAAAAGTTTTTTATTTTTATTTTTATCTTTTGAATTGTTTCACTGAACCTCTTGTGGGGTGTAATTGTCTCTCAAATGGAGCTCTAAATGCATCATATGCTGTTCTCACAAGTCACAACTGTTTTATGACTGATAGTCCCCTCTCAAACCGCTATTCTCCTTTCTTCACCTTCACCACCTGACCCCCCACAAGAAAAAGGAAAATGCATGCTTCCTTCTCTTTTGTGAAAGAAAATAAGGTTGCTAGGGATCTATATATATTGGGTCTTACAAATGAAATGGAGAAAACGTATTCACATAGTCAACCTTAAATTTATTGGGAATACAACTAATATGTCGGCAAGTAGCATAAAGAGAGGAGCATAAAATCAAGTGCATAGAGAGAGAAGATGGAGGAGGACAAATTATTTTCCCAATCGCTGGTCACTAAACCAGGCAGTAGTTGAGCTGAAACAATCCCTTGCTCAAACACACACAAATATATAGGATGTCTATCAGTTACTAGTCTTTATAACCTAAGGAACCAATTTACTTAATTTAATATAAATTTGTGCTGCTTCCATCAGCAAAACTACATATCTTCAGCATGAAAAGGGAAAAAAATTATCAATAGCACTTGGAGAAACCCTATACAATCTTCTCTTTCCACATGGGAAGTGAAGAAACTTTTGAAGAGAAATCACCATAACACGTGTAGAAACTCACAAGTAGCAAAGTTGTACCTCACAGCTGAATGGTCAGAAACTCTTTGAAGCTCAAATGATGGTTTAATCCAACTGCTGGGGACTCCGTATGATGTAGAACAGCTAAATGGTACGGCTTGACAAATATGGCAGTGGAAAGGACCTGAACCACATAGCAAAAGAGAAGCCAAATGAGAAAAAGAACTGAAAAGAGATGAGAACAATAGGGAAGGGAAAAATTCACAGCAGTATATGAATCTTTAATCTGAATGTTTATCGATATATAAGCAGTCCCATTCTATCTGTATATGAGACTACATAGAATGATAAGTACATCATACAAAAACCATCGGCCAATAAAATCAAATTGTTCTCTAAAGTATGTGATGGACGCACTACCCCATTTCATATAAGAAGAGGATTGATTTTAAAGCATAAAGACAGGAGTGCTTATGCATGATAACAAAAGTGTAAGTTGGTGTCAAGGAAAAAAAAAATTATTTCGTAAAATAATAAACATCAATAACTAAAGATTAATTGACCATAGCTCACAAGCTATTTCAAAATGAAATAAAAATATTGGACCAGCTCCTAGAAAGAAATAAAAATATTGGACTGCAGGAATATACCACCCAACATTCCAAACCACACTTGTGCTAATCAAGTTTCAAAATAACAAACCACCATTCCCCTCAGGCCCCTCCACAAACACCGGCACACAAAGCTCAACAAGAACATACCCATAAACAGAAATAATATTTAACCTTGTTACAGGTTTTGTTTCCAAAGTAGATAGCCACAAAGTTGGTTTGGATGCATTCAGTAACTTGAACACATTTAGAAACAAGGTCTTGCAACTTTATCGATGCTTAAGGTTAGTAAAAAAATTTTGTAGACCAAATAATAGGACATGTAACTTCAAAGTTCTACTTATTCTAAGAACAAAGAAAAGTAAAAACTATGTCAACCAGTTGGCAAAATCATAAATTTCCAATATATGTGAAACTTCGCTTGCTTTGGGTTCTATGAAAGCCAACAACTTGTCATATTTAAATTGACATTTTTCTAACTTAAGAATGCCTTTTTTTATTCAAAAAGAATATGAAGACATGCCAAACGCCCCGTGCAAGATGGTACCAGTGTGCTCATTTGAAAGAAAGAAAATAGAATAACGAATGTGTGTAACCCACCAGTCATTTTACCAATAAACAAATCAGAAATTAGTAGAGAAAATTGTGAAAATTAACGGATTAAAATCAAATAAGAACACATAATAGAAAAGGAAAAAGGAAATTAGCATAACTACAGTAAGACCGGAACAGAAAGCAAGTGTACCATTAGGCCTCTCATTGGAATTGCAAACTCAACACAAGCACAGTAGAGAAGAAAAGGGCAGAGCCTCTGATCTCAACCAACTAACGGTTGATCAAGATCATTCTCAACAAGATTAAATAGATCGTTTCATTCTAATAGCTAGAAAATTTCACAAAACAGATTATCGTAGTTACTCTCCAGAAATTCACCGTTGTCAAGAAAAATCGTTCTTGCAAGATATATAAATTGAAACAGGAAAATTAACAGGAAAACAGAGAGTGAATACCGAGGAAGAACGAAGAAGAAGAAGAAGGTGGTGTTGTGGCTGCAATCAACATCAAGATCCAGAGAAGAAGACAACAGATTTCTGAGATTTTGTTTGTTTGCTTAGTTACTGAGATTGTGGCTATGAATTGAAGTGAGTCAGACTGTGTTTTCCAGGTTTTGGTTACACAATCCAGAAGCAGTTACGGACCATTGACCAGATGAGTCCAAGCACACGGTGACACGGATGTCATCATTGAGAGTTATTCTCATAAATGGTCCATAAAGTTTTGAGTAATATTCCAAATTAGTCCTTAACGTTTTCTTCTTACTCAATTAGTCACTAAAGTTAAATAATGATTTGATCACTCTGTTAACCTCAATTATACATTAGTCAATTAAGTGCATGTTTGGCAAAGATGTATTTAAACTGATTAAACTTATTTTTTATCCACACATCATACGAATCCATAATTATTATTTATCAAACTTTATTTGAACCATACATTTTCAATGACTCTGCAAGTACAATTATATCATAAACTTTAATTTAAACCCTATTCGAATGGAATAAAAATTAGATTTTTAGTAGTTTTTATGTTTGTTTGAGCCCTCATTGATTGGAAGAATAGATTTTGTAATAGTAATTTTTTTTTTTTGAGAATTTGTGATTTAAAAGTAATTTTTTGGATTTACGTGTAAAAATATTTTATTAAAAGACCGTGTAATTGAAAATAAGTTTGACAAATAAAATGAATTTTAAAGGAATGAGGCGCAAACAAAGACTTAATTAGGTTGGCGAGTGTGGCACAAAAGTTAAAAGTTGTGAATTCTATCAAATGTGCAGTTAAAAATGAATTTTAAGAAATAGATGTCAAATAGGGACCAAGCGTCCAAGAGTTACTTGTCCCTATTTGGGCTAGATTAAAATCAAATTTCAATAAATTTTAATAAATATTTGATAAAATATATAATTGAAAAGCTGTGAATTCATAATGTAGTTAAAATTACTTCTTAACTTTGATTTGAGATTTTTATAAAATTTTAATTTACATCAAACATAAACTTAGCCCATGTTTGTCTGTCATTTTCTAAAATGTTTTTTTTTTTAAATTCATTTTTAATCAAACATTTTTTTAAAAAATACTATTTCAAAAATATTTTTTCCTAAAAAAATCCCTTCTAATGAACATCAAATTGGAACTTGATTAAGATCATCATAAAATTCAGAACTAATCTTCTTGTCCATATTGTTGTCCAGTAATAACGAGACAACAAGTGCTATTAGCACATCATCGATATTTTAGATTTCATAAGTGATATAGCAACTTCACATATCGCAACATCATCAATAGACAACGTATCTTATATTCAATATAGATAGAAGATCAGTTCTGTTCACGGCATGCCATATTTGATATTTTTTGTAATGGTTACGTGACATCCTGAGTAGGAAAATGTTAAAATAAAACATTTTTTTGTTTGTTCCTTGTCATTATCATCCTCTTGAAGCCAGTGCTCACTCTTCTGCAAGCCAAATAGCCAATATAGACATTCAACAAGTCAATACACATTTCGAACATGAACAACATGAAGCTTCAAGTCATCAATTCAATCCCAAAAATTTCCTTTCATTCTTCTTCCAATTCACAGTTTGCCTCGAAAAATATTCGAAGCCCAGGTTCATGTTCACTTTTACAAAACAGTAACTGTAAATTTAGTAGAATAAACTTCAATTACTATAAATCCATCTCCATTTCAGCTAGATATGGAGGTAGGGAACCAGAAAGTGGGGATGATGTCACCAGTTCTCCGGCGAAGACCCTCCGGAGAGTTCTGGGCTCGCCGGGTATCCACCTGGGCCCGGCCTGTTTCGACGCTCTTAGCGCTAAGCTTGTGGAGAGAGCTGGGTTTGATTTCTGCTTTACTACTGGTATGTGGATCTCGCTTATTTCACCTCCAATTTTTTTTCTCCCTATTCTTTTGTGGAGTTTTTTATCTCTCTTCTTAATTTCTATCTTTGAGAGTAAATGGTAATTTGGGCATGTTTTATACGAAGTACTTGGACAGGAAAACAAATGCATGTTTTGTTCTCAGCTTGATATGATATATTCTTCTCCATGCCATTATTACCTCCTAAATAGTTATGAATTGGTAGTGGCGTGTGAATGGTGGTGTTCAAGAAGATGTCTTTCTTCCCATTTTCATTTTGTTCCAACCTTGCATTGCCATAGTAGTTTAAACCCAATGATAACAAGGTCGGCGGGTCATTGGTTCAACTGAACAGTCAAGTGCTTGGATTGACAACCATGTTCGTCCTTGATTCATGTTTGGGAATTTTGTGAGTCATAATATTCGATCTAAACATGTTTTCAACCTAATCAACACATTTAAATCGATTAAGCGGAAGCATAAAACGGAACGTACCTCCGGCCATTGCTATTTCTTGTTTCGATTTCAAAAAGGCTTCTAATCATTTCTCTTCACTCGCTGATGGTGTAATCTTTCCTGAAAATGAAGAGCATGCTTAGGGACCTTCCGAAAAGGGGTTGCTCTACCTTTATATATCGTCTTCATCCATCAAGAAGACATTTTCTTTGAGCAAGGAAGTGGATGAGCGGTTTCATAACCGTTGATGCAGTTACCCACGTCCTCCAATTTGTGGAATATCATGGACCACATTTAAGAAAACTAACAGATAGTTGATTGTCAATGATCAACAGTCAAGCTCCAATCTCCGCCTTAGTTGAACTTCGATTCTGGGTCCGTCCCTGCTTGAGGAGACATTCACGTGTCTACCATTGGTTCATTGATCGTGGTTTAAATTATTGATTTGTACTATTTGAATCAACCAATTAAGTTTACGATGAAATCTACAAATGATCCCTCGTACAAGAGTTGGGTATTTATTAATTATTTTACTATTATACAAACTAATTACTTGTAATTATTAATATTTTCTACTATAGAGAGCCAAAATATTTATAAAATACCATCATTTGCCTAAAAAGCACCCACCCATAAAAACACAATGTAAGACCAATTTATAAATTGTCGATCTTAGAAGATACGTGGATAAAATATTTTTTAACCAACTCAAATTAAATTCAAACTTTACCAAACATGCATGAAGAATAACACAGTTATTCTAAAACAATCCTTAAACTAAAAGTAGAACTCTTCATTAAATAATTGTCTTAATTTTTATATATATACTATATTGGGAGTCAAAATTAATATGTATGATAAAAAAGGGAAAATCCCTTTCAATTTGAAAATGCTCCCACCTATGCTAATCAAACCGAAAGTCCATATTTGATGGCTTTGTTCCATCCACCAATTATATTTTGCCACGTGCAAAGTGACACGACACAAAGATATACTAAGAATAATGTTATCAAGCACTACTCACAACCATTGAAAAACCATTTGTTGAGTTGATTTTTTAAGTATAAAATTAGAATAGGAAATTGAAGGTAACATTAGTTTCAAAGTAAAACAAACGAAAATTGAGGTAAAATATTATTTGCGTGGTCAGCTTCTTTGAGACTCTCGAACATTGACATGTTTTGATAGTTTAATTCTTGAAAATTTGAGATTTAATTGTTGTAATAAGCAATATTTTAAATCGACATAAAATAAGATTGTATCATGTATGCAATTCTCATTTCCTTAAACATAGAAATATAAGGGAAGAGCAAAATTATACGAAGGAATATTTTTTTAGTTGTGTTTAGTCCACAATGAGTTATTAAAAGTTGTAAGCAAGCCCCTAACAAGGAAAATGATTCACTTACGTCACATTTATAGTATCTTTGCATACATTTAAATCGTGAGCTAAACAATTTTTCTTTTTAACTTTCGATTGTCTCAATAAACATTTCTGTCTACGGATTCATGACTAGAGTTCTCAATAATCATCATAATAATAATTTGTTAGTAAAAAGTCTAAAACTTTCATATTGACCGTTCTCCTTCGTGTTGCTAGAGCATTTTATTTTTTCAATTTGTGGTCCCAACAAGATAAATCGCAACAATTTTTATTTTTTATTTTTTTTGACTTGGGACGTTTTCACGACGAATAATCCACCCACAAACTAAGTGTTCTTGATCATTATTAACTTTTTATGTCATCAAACTATAGAACAGAAAGATGAAAAATTGATTGTCATTTTCAAAATAAAAAAATTGCTACTTGTACATAAAAAAAATATATAATTAATTATATAATATGATATGGAGGGAAAAGATTAGATGAAAAAAATTAATTATATTTTAAATTGATAAATAATAAAGTATCATGTAACATTATTTAATTCATTATTTAAATCTCGATACACGCATAATAATATACTTCCAAAAAACACCAATTTTACAATGAAGACGCAATACAAAGTAAACAAGCAAGTCAAGTCTAAGTCCAAAGTATCATCATTCATCCATGTGGGCCAACACAAACTGGAAAATTTCTCCTACTTTAAGGCAGGTTTGTTAGCACTGAGAATATGGGTCCCATAATCCATGTTTTGAATGTTTGTCTATACTGGTTTAATTCTAGCGTATATACTGTGGAAGATTGCGTTACACTATGTTACAGATTTTGACCAATAGGTTTTTCTACTACTTCCAGTCACCCTTCCTGTTCTAGCAATTCCTGTTTTTGTTTGCAATACTCCTTTTTTTTTTAGCTGCAATTAGTGGTTTTGGTTTGCTTTTTTTGCCTTCATTCTTTGGTCTCTTGTTGAGCATACTCTTTTGCTTGGATTGTTGTGCCAGTGGGTTTTTGATGGGTCCAATTTTCCACCAAGTTTTAATGGTGAAAGAGAATTGAATGAGAATTGAGAGGGGTCTCTCTCTTTCTTCAGTGCTTTTCTCTTTTGCCCCCATTTTCTTGCTGTCTCGCATCTTTTGTTTTTAGGGTTCCTTTTTCAGGATAAGACATTAGTGGGATTTTTATTTTTCATTTCTTTCTCTTTAGAATCCATGGCAATTCAATTTTATCAAGTCTCTCCATGTTGGTTTCTTATTTTAAACATGGGTTCGATTTGTTTATCGTCTTAGACTGTTCTTTGAGTTGATCTTCAAGTTTTTGGTGGTGGGTTTTTGATTTTTGGCCGATATGAAGCGTGTTTGATTGCCAGTTTGATTTTTTTAAGGTAAGAATTTATTCTGTACTGATTTTCAAAGATTAATCTTTACGTAAACGTAATGGCTGAATTTCAAATGTTGATTCATTGTAAATTTGTGCATTTGGTAGCATGTAAGATTGCTCGTGGAATCTGAGGGTTGGGAGAATCAACTTTCCAGTTGAGCTTTGAAGCTGCAAATGATACCAACTTAGATAAATTTGAAATTGGCGATTACTAAAATTTACAAGAATGGACAGAGTGATTCAGCCACCCTTGGTAACCATCTGATATTTTCGCTTTCTGCTTTATCCAGTTTTTTATATTTCTTGTTCAGAGTCAATTACTATAATTGGATACCAAGGGGTTTTCTTGTTTATAATATGATGACCTTCCAAAATTCAACTGATGAAACCATTCTTCAGCCATATCAGACTAATTTCGTCTACATCTAATCAGCCTCGCCTAACTGTTCTAGGGTGAATTCCATCTATTGCTCCTTACCCTATAGGTTATATAGACTCTTCTCAGAGCCAAGAACTAGATCAGAAGGACAGTCTCAACCCTTTGGTATGAAAGTAGGCTATGATTCCCAGAGACTTAGAAATTGTATCATATAAAGGCTTTGCACCTAGTTATCTTTATTTTAGTTGGCCTTACTCGGTCTAATTTCAAGCAAAGATCAGTCCTTTAAGCTAAAAGCTTAAGTGATCAACTAGCCACCTTCCCGAATGAAACTTCTTTCCCCAAGCAGCAAGTGAAAGATAAAAGACTGGGTTTTCTTGAAAACCTCAAATGTATTTGCGAACAACTGATAATGAGGATTTCCAAATTGGAATGGTTTTTTCTTCACTATTTCCAACTATTTTTAGTAAGAAAATTGCATTCTTAATATTGATTAAATTATTCATTTTCTATAGATGAATAGATTTACATCGCTTCTTTATCTCTTATGTTGGAAGTGTGAAGTTTGATGAAATTGAAGAATATAATACATAATCATGCTAGTATGTTAATATTTTTTTTTTTTTTTTTCAAAAAACACGTGTGAACGTATCCTATACGTACCGCGTCGGACACACATGTGCATGTCAGTGTTTCATAGCTAAAATCAATTAACCTTATATATTGGTAATTTCGCCCATCAAAGGTGTAATTTTTTTTTGAAATATAAGTTGTGAAAATAAATGTACGATTTCTTTGAAGGAAGGAGCAAAGACTGAAAAGATCGAGAAATTAATTGTCACTAGGGTTGTTGGGGACACGGATGAATGCAAGCTCTAACAGAGTGATGTGATGAGTGAAGCAACCTTTTACTTTTCCATGTTATTTATAATTGCATGTTTTTTGGGAAAATCCCTTATGTTCCTTTTTCTGTTGGAGGATCTTCATCCAAGGAAAGCAAATCCATGACTAAATTGAATGGCAAGGTTGTTTTATCAAAATTAGTTTATTGAAATACATGCATTGAATTGTGATTGCCATGCATGATAAGCCAACATATTTATCTATTTTCTTTGTTGTTGAGGGATAATTGCCATAAAGTTGAAATTTATTTTATGTAAGGGAATTATAAACCCTGAGGGTTGATCTAACCTTAGTTTCCTCTAGAAACTAAATTTAGATGATGGGAATTTCACCATAGAAATATCATCCTGCTAAATCATCCATGAGGGCTGATAGTGCCGAATCTTAGTTGCCACCCTGAAATTAAATTTAGATGAGCCATCTGTTCTGATTTTTAATATCTAGTAATTCTAAATCATCTTTTATCCTTATTTGAGTCAACTTTATTTCATTCCTTTTTTTGTTGGTTATTTTCGTAAACTTGTATGTTTTATTATGAGTTAGTAAATTTCAAACCCAGTGTTGGTTCTTTAAATTGTCAATCATTGCTACACATGGTTCAAGGAACTACTCAACAGGAGAGGTATGGGAAGATAAATCCCTTTGTTCCTTTTGCTTTCAAGACTTTGTTGGGTAATGTAGTTAGTTATTATTTATGTTCTCACTCAAAAGTTCTTTATGTTTTTAACTTTTGAGATGTTCGTTGATCGAAGGGGGAAAAAAAGAAGAGGATCTGTGTGGCTCACCCCAAATAAGCATGAATAACGTTGTATATTGTTGACTTGAGATAAATTCATTAGCAACTCCCCAAGGTGGTAGCAGCTCTCCCAAGGTGAATCTGGTATTCCTGGTTATTCAAAAGAGTGTGAAGTCAAACTGGATCATTGAAGTAGAGTTTATTGAAAACTTTCACCAAAGTATATTTGCGTTTTATTGGCTATGTTGCCAAATGAAGCCTAACTACTCAAGCTACTCAAGCCAGTTCAGTAGCTCAGTTTTCCTTACGAACATTTGTTTCTTCACTTAAATGCTCCAAACTGCGCATGTAGTGCGTTCCTTTTGGTTATTGATTTTTACATTGAATAGTACAAATGGCAGAAGATTTAGCTAATGTAACATCAAGTGACATAATTGAGCCACCAAAAGGTGCCTGGTGCTAACCTCAAGATATGTCTAATTAACCAGCATTTCGTTAACTCATTCTCGTGAATCGAGCCCCGCATTGAGCTTCATAGATGCCTTTTCAAACACTGGACCGAAAGAAGACCATAGGAGGCATTAATTGACATCTTCTATGAAGTTACAGCCTACAGGCAGCAATCTCGTTAATCAAAGTAAGGATGGTGGAATTAATAAGCTAAACCTTATAAATACACATCAGTGAATTTCCTCCAATGGAAAATAACAGAATGTATCATGGAGTGGGCCTTAAACATTTGAGTAATATAGACCAACCGAAAAGATAGATCTAGATAGAAATTTTGCTTTTTTACTTTTGAAGAATCAAAGGAACCGTTGGTTGCTTTAAGAATTTTTATATATTTTTTTGGTTTTTTCATCAATGATTTCTTATAGTATTCCAGTTTCTTGTAGCTTTTGCGGGATGCGAGTTAAGAAACAATGTGCTGCAGCTGTACTTGTAGGATTGCAATGAGAAGATAGGTGAGAGTTGAAAGAACCTAGAAATTGGTCTTACGTATGAAAGAATATGTTTGTCATAAGAAGTTAAAAAATAATCATTTCAATAAGCTAATAGCTTTTATTAGTTGTATTTCAAGAAACACTAGGAGTTAATTGTCCATTTTCAACAGAACCTGAGAGTTACAGGCAACTAGGGAAAAACAACGCTTAAGATGCCTTTTCCCTTAAGTTGTGTTACTTGTAGATTTTAGATTCTAGTGAAGTCTCTTAGGCAAGTAAGCTTGGTGACATTATAACAATAAGATTTATCTATTCCAATAATGATCATATTCTCTATTCCATCCACATTAGAATGCCTACATTTGAATTGACATGGCATCAAAATTTGTTTAAGAGTTATAAATGAATATTTGATTTAGCTTTTTATTTCCACCCTTAAGAATTGCACCCAAGATCTTCATCTTGCAGTCTAAGTGAGAGTTTTCTGGAAGTGCATGGCTATATTTGGAAGGAGGACGTCCTTTGCGAACGTCCAGAAAAGGAATTGAGGATGGTCATTGCTTATGTAGTCAATTTAATCTTATCATGTTTTTCAAGCAAGATCAGCGAAGTCTAGCCATGTAAACTCAGATTCAGAAAAAAGGGAGAAAAATATGTTCTTAATGAAGTAGTCACACTTCGTTTAGGCATTACTTGCTATTTTAACGTGGTGGGAATTTTTCGCTTCATAATGACAGATTCTGTAGTACTATTTATGCAAAACTTGATGTTGCGTGCATGTGTAACTCAATTGCTATCTCCATTTTCCTTCTTGGCAATCTTTGTCCTTCAATGACATCCGACACAAAATATATTAAGCCCCTGTTTGAGTCTCAATTCTTGAGAACAGATTATGTTGAAAATGATTTTTTTGGAGAATGTGTGGTTAAAAAGTAGGGAAAAGTATTGAGTTTACATGCAAAATTATTTTATTTGGAGAATGTGTGATTGAAAATGAGTTTGGGAAAAAATGAGTTTATTAAATAATGAGGCTCAAATAGGGGCTAAGAATAAAGGCTGATATTGTAGTTTGTTGTTCTTTCTTTGGGCTGGGGGCCACAAGGTGTTAGCCTAATGTGGTATTGTCAATGCTCTAGCATCAAATATGTGTCTAAGCATTGTTTTTCCAAGATACAAAACTTCAACAGTAATCTTGCTGATTTACAGGTAGACACAACAGCATGCCTTTGTCGGGTAGATGCAGGCCTCAAAACCGTTGCTGGAGCTAAAAAGTATGTTCCAGGGACAAAGCTTTGTCTTCGGCCTGACATCAAGCCTTCAATTCACCCCACAAGGCAGAAGCCACCACATGACAGAAGCAGGAGTCAATCCCCTCTGCTTCCCGGACTTCCTGATGATCTTGCCATTGCTTGCTTGATCCGTGTTCCGAGAAATGAGCATCGAAAGCTGCGGTTAGTCTGCAAGAGATGGTATCGTCTTTTGGCAGGTAATTTCTTTTACTCACTACGGAAGAATCTTGGAATTGCAGAGGAATGGATATACGTCATGAAGAAAGACCGAGATAGAAAAATATCATGGCATGCCTTTGACCCCATATATCAGCT
Organism: Fraxinus quadrangulata; assembly: GCA_903798255.1. Lineage (NCBI taxonomy): Eukaryota > Viridiplantae > Streptophyta > Magnoliopsida > Lamiales > Oleaceae > Fraxinus > Fraxinus quadrangulata. The sequence continues at coordinate 34,639 of CAIGRB010032255.1, read as the reverse complement.
CTGGCAGCCTCTCCCTCCCGTCCCCAAAGAGTATTCTGAAGCCCTCGGTTTTGGGTGTGCTGTTCTTAGTGGTTGTCACCTCTATTTGTTTGGTGGCAAAGATCCAGTTAAAGGTTCAATGAGGAGAGTCATTTTTTATAGTGCACGGACCAATAAATGGCATCGAGCCCCAGATATGCTTCGGAGGCGGCAGTTTTTTGGCTGTTGTGTTATAAACAACTGTTTGTATGTAGCTGGTGGGGAGAATGAGGGTGCTCACCGGTCCCTAAGGTCAGCCGAAGTTTATGATCCTAACAAGAACAGGTGGTCCTTCATTTCTGATATGAGCACTGCAATGGTGCCTTTTGTAGGGGTCGTTTACGAAGGCAAGTGGTTCTTGAAGGGGATAGGTTCTCACCGACAGGTTTTGAGCGAGGTCTACCAACCTGAAACGGATACCTGGTGCCCCATCTATGATGGTATGGTTGCAGGTTGGAGGAGCCCGAGCACTACAGTTAATGGCCATCTCTATGCGTTGGACTGCAAAGATGGCTGCAAACTTCGAGTATATGACGAAGCAACTGGTTCTTGGAGCAAACAGATTGATGGTAAAATGCATTTAGGGAACTCAAAAGCTTTAGAGGCTGCAGCACTTCTCCCTCTTAACGGGAAGTTATGCATTATTCGGAACAACATGAGTATTTCACTAGTCGACGTTTTGAAATCAGACCATGGTAGCAGCTCGACTGATGAGCATCTGTGGGAAACTATCGCAGGGAAAGGGCATTTCAAGACTTTAATGACGAATTTTTTGTCAAACCTCGCAGGTAGGAACCGCTTCAAAAGTCACATTGTTCACAGCCAGGTACTTAATTCTTGAAGATCGTAATTATACACGAGCCTAAGGAGACCATCAATGTTCAAGGCTGTTCTTGTAGGAGAAAAGATGTTAGCATGTGCCGGTAGGTGCTAGACAAGATTACCATGTTTGTTTTCCATCCTAGACTGTAGTGCTGCATATACTTACAACCATATACAGTGTTAAATTTCTGGTAAAAGGGAGAGCACATCGAACTGTTGAAGTAGTGGATTCATTGTACATCCTGCTATTGTATCAAAAGTTTGTTATGGAATAAACCTAGGTTTTCCGTACAATATATAAGTTTCATTTTGGCTTTCTGAAAAATTGTTGATGACATGTTGAGCTTGTTCGATATGTAGGTTCCTGGAAGCCCTGTTTTATGAGTAAATCTGGGTTGTTGATGCTTTCTTTATTCAGAACAAACTTTTTCCATTTTCGTCGAAACATTTTCAACTTGGGAATTTTGACAGATTCATTATCTTCTATTCATACACCTGTACCATAAAATAGCAGAAAAATGCTATTTGTACATGGCCATATGGCCCTGTACAGTACCGGGGAATGCCATGTACAAATAACACTGTCCAAAGGGAATTGTTATTTGTACATCGTGAGCCCCCTCCCTTTTGTGAGGGGGACTGTACACTGAAGTGTCAACCTCGATGTACAAATAGCAATTCCCTTTGGACAATGCTATTTGTATACGGCATTCCACTGGCACTGTATAGGGCTTGTACACTGGGGTGTTAACCTCGATGTACAAGTAGCAAGGCTCCTGCCCAAAGCAGCATTTCACATGTCAGACGGTATGAGTTGTATGATACGTGGCATGATTAAGAAAACAAAATAAGTAAAAAGGTTGTGGTTATTATACCGTGCAGTGATGTTCGATATCATATACTAAACTTCTTTAGAGTGTGTTTGATTAATATGGAAAATATATTTTAGAAAAAAATATTTTCCTTATTTTGAGGAAAACAAAAACCTATTTCCCCGAAGAAAATGTTTTCCTTAAAAACAAGGGAAAATATGCGTATTTTTAAAAATTGAAAAATATTTTTCATGGAAAAAATTATCACTCAACCACCTCAAAAGTAGGATTTTGAATGGAAAAAATGATATTTTTCATGGAAAATAAAGTCAATCAAACACACTAAGAAAAAACAATCCTTAAAAACAAGGAAAATTAGACATTATTTCAAAAGTAGAAAAATATTTTTCATGGAAAAAATAGCAATCAATACTTCAAATTATTAATTTGAATGGAAAACTAACATTTTTCATGGAAAATATTAGGGTTAAATCGGGGCCGCCCAGATCCATTTGCTGCCTTTTATTAAAAATTATTACATGTAAAAATTAAAGGGCAACTTACAAAAATACCCCTAAAGTTAGGAGTCTTGAGAAAAATCATATGAAAAGTCTTTTGAAAGTAAAAAATGTTATATAAAGGGTGTGTTTGAGCCATATTATTTTGAAAAAATGTATTCTGGAATAGTAGATTGATGGAGAATGTGTGGTTGGAAAAAAAAAAGTTATTGATATGATAGAAAATATTATTTTATTGAAGAATATATGGTTGAAAATGAATAGAAGAATAAAATAAAAATTTTAATGTATACCAAACATGGACAAAATTAAGTGTTAGTTTTTTTTTTTTATTAAAAACTGACACAATATCGCTTTTAAAAGTTAGACATTCAATGTCACTTTTATTAAAAAGTGATATTTTTCACTTAAAAATTTTGACAAAAAAATAAAAAAATTGGTGACAACAATAAAAAAGTGACAAATATTAACAAAAAGGTGACATAGAAAAGGTGATAAAATTTTAAAAAAGTGACAAAATACAAATTAAAATATTGGAATAAGTTGAATTAGATGACTGAACTTTCCATGTAAGTCCCTTATTATCTCGTGCGAAGAGCATAACGTGACTTTTTCTTTAAACTAACATTGTTGAAAGATTATTAAATATCGATCCTACAAAAAGTAAAAAAGAAAGTGACATGTTCAAAAAAGTGACCAAAAAATAATAATGAGCACTAAAAAATTGACAAAACACCAATTAAAATCTATATTTATCACTCATAAAATGACAGAAATTTAAAGAAAGTAACAAATAATAAAACAGTAACAAAAATTTCAAAAAAGTGACGTGAAAAAAAGTGACCCAAAACACCAATCAAAATTTATATTTGTTACTTAAAAAATGACAGAATTTTTTTAAAAGTGACAAACACTATTTAAAAAAGTGATAAATATTAAAAAAAAGCGACAAAACGCCAATCAAAGTGACAAAGATTTTAAAAGGTGACAATTTTTTTTAAAAAAAGTGACAAACATTAAAAAAGTGATTTTTCACCGAGGGGGTGGGTCGAAGCGAATGCAGCGAAGAATTGATCTGAACCGAAGCACTTCGTCTATGGGCATAGTAGAAAGAATAGAATATGACCCTAATCGTTCTGGTAACTACTAAATTTAAAATTGGAATGCTGTTATTTATCATTATAACGACGGAATATCGTTGATGTGGCATTCTATGTAGAATAATGTGATTTGACATTTCAATTTTTATGAGAGAGATGAGAAAAGAGAGAGAGAAAAAAAAAATTGTGAAAAGTAAGAGTATAAGTGATGTTATTTAGCATCATTGGTATTTAACACAAACCTAGATATCGACCTAGTGACATTAAATTGTATGTTCCATCATATAATAGCATTATTCGAACATAATCAATGTTCGAGATAATAAACATCATTTCTCTTAACATTGTGGAAACAAAAGAAAAAAGAGCCAATTCGCAGTCACAGATCTCCATGCATGGCATGGATGCGCACGCTTACCATTACCTCATTACATGCAACTTTAAAATAAACTCACGATGTTTGTAAATTATAAATATCTAAATATTTTCAGTTTTCTTACATTCCCGTTGCACTGTGACACGTGTCATTCATGTGAAGCATGGTCCCACGCGATTAATTCTGCGGTTCTTGATTTCTGAGCATTATTTTTTATTTTATGTTTTTAATAAGTAATAAACAGTGGAATATATTCCATTGTTGTCTTTTGATGCTGACGAAGGCAATAGTTTACAACTTTACATTGCTCCATGCACATGGAATCCCGCAGTGCGCGAAGATTTCTGTATAGCATCTAACAAAATAATTAAATAAATGTTAGAGAAGAGATTTATTTATTTATTAAAATCTCGTGTTCAATAGATCTTGAGTTCATACTAAATATTTTTAAGAAATATGATTCATTAATACTTTTATATTGTGTTAAAATTTGGGGTTCCATCTTAAAAGATGGATCATATTAAGAGGAGTAGTTCAAACCCTTATAAATTGGTATGTATTTTCATCTTTATTTGATATGAGATTATATCCCTTAATATGCCCCCTCGCAAGATGATAATTCGTTTGAGAAGACAAATCTTGTAATCCGTGTGCTCAATTTTTTTTTTGAATTTTAATCTGATCGAATCACTCGTTAGAACTTAACAAGCTCTGATATTATGTTTAGATTTGAGGTTTCATCTTAAAAAATCAATCTTATTAAGATGAGTAGTCCAAATCCTTATAACTTGATATGTATTTTCATCTTTATTCATTGTGTGATTTTATCCCTTAATATGTTGTTTATATCAATTTCTTATCCATTTGAATCATGTTTGGTTTAGATAAAAAACAAAATTTTAGTTGATTTCGATAAAAGTCGATGAAATATATAATCGAAAAGTTGATAAAAGTTGTAGATATCAAGAAACTTATGGTTAAAAATTAATTTTTTTTAAAAAAATTAAAAATGGATAAGATTGGGCTTAAAAGATTGATTCTAGACTAAGTGACCTTTAGAACACTATTTTGGGGTTTTCAATGAATTGTACTACTTAAGGCTGAATCGGTACGTTAGTTGGGCCGAATTGTCAACAATTGGGCTGCTTCAATATTTGGGCCCCCTTAGCCCTAGGACCGGCACATCTTGGATAGTTCAACAATAAAATGGAAGGGATAATCACAAGGGAAAATTTCATTTCTAAGAGTTTAAATTTCATCAATTTCAAATTTAAGAAATAAGGCTTAAAATTTAAAATTTTCGAAAAATTATTGTACGGTCACAATTCAAAAATTTTATAGGTCACAATGTTTATCGATCACAAATAAAAATTGAAATGTCACAAATTATTTTACAGTCACAATTCAAAAAATTTATATGTCACAATTTGTTTATCGATCACAAATCAAAAATCTTATAAGTCACAAATTATTTTACGGTCATAAATAAAAAATTTATACGTCACAAATTATTTTACGGTCACAATTCAGAAATTTTATAAGTCACAATTTGTTCATCGATCACAAATAAAAAAATTTATTTGTCACAACTTATTCATCGATCACAAATCACAAATATTATAAATCACAATTTAGTAGACAGTTACAATTTGTCAAATTATCGATAACAAATTAACAATTTTTTAGATCACACATTATTTATTGGTCACAATTTATATTTTTCATCCGTCACATATTGTTTATCGGTCACAGATTAACCAATTTAATGATCACAAACGACCAAATAATCTGTGACCATCACCAAAACGTGTGACTATCACCTCATCACTCCATCCAAAATATAAAAAAAAATACAAGTTTTCATCACACGACTTTCAATTTATTGCACATGACTCTCTTCACAATTCTGTCTTAAAACAACCAGTAGCCAAGTGGTGTTTACTGGCAAGATAACCTTCACCGTCCGCCTCCACCACAACTTCCAGTGCCACTGCCGAAGCCATGACTTGCCTCAGTGCCCACTCTTATCCCTATTCCAATACCGATTCCAATCCCTCCACGTGCTCCACCTCCATGGCCACCCCTTGCTCCACATCCTAAACCTCCACCTGCTCCACTACCGACACCCCCACTAGCTCCAAAGCCACCCCATGTCATGTCCCACTGCTTAAACCTCCACTTCCGCTGCCACCATCACCACACCACCAAGCACAACCTAACGAGCCACCATCACCAACACAACCTAACAACATAACATGGATGCAAACTTTTCTAGCATAACAAAGTCCACTAACACACTCACCACCACCAGCAACTTCAACACCACGTCGGCATTGCTACCACCTCACAAAAGGTCGGCACCGCTACCATTCAAAACCACAAAAAACACTTGCGAGTACCCCTAAAGCTTCGTCGAAGCAGATCGAAGGAAAAAACCAACCCAAAAACCCCAAAACCATAGTCGATGCACCCCTACTTCACTGGTGAGCACCCCCAAAGCTATGACGAAGCAGATCAGAAGAAGAAACCCAAAAACCCATAACCATCATCGCTGTACCCCACCTCCACTTACCGCACCACCATCACCACTAGCATCATCACACCACCGCGACACTACCGCAAACATTCAGCGGTGTTGCTGCTCCATGTTCGACGGTCGCATAGTATTGCTACAAGAGGAGCAGATCGGCAAGGCGATTCTGCTAATCTGCGACAAAGAGAAGAGAGTGAGGAGAGAGAATACGGGGGATGACGTCATCGCTCGCTGCTATGGTTGTTGCGGTAGCGGCGTTTGATGTGTCGCCTCTGGTGGTGACAGAGAAAAGAGAGAGTGAGAAGACGAAGAGAAGAGAGAGAGAGGAGAGAAGACGAATAGGCGATAGAAGAGGAGAAAAATGTTTGCCAATTTGGAATGAAATTGATTAGGGTTTAGAATGAAAATTGTATAATTAATATTTAATAATTAAAAATAAAATATCTGATTTTTAAAAAGTGAAGTGAAACTTAATATCTGATTTTTGAAAAATGAAACTTGAGATCTGATTTTTGAATATGGATCTTGAAAAATAGGTTTTTGTGTAATTTCCACTTATTCTAATTTGTTAGTTTTGGAGGGTATTGGACCTAATTACCCCAAAATTAAACTGAAGCCCGTGTTCAAATTGACAACAGCCCGTCCAAAATCAACAACAGCCCAAGCCCAAAACAAAATTGTTAAAACCATTACCCCCAGCCCAAATTTCAACCTAGATATCCCATTTCTAACTCTCTCCTGCTGTGTTTCCCCCGTCGACGTCTCTTTCTGTCTCTCGCAATATCAAGCATCGCAGACGCCAGCCCTCAATTGTATGAGATAGGCTTAAATCCTGGGAACCTGCTTCTCCATTGTTTCAAGGTGAGCTATATAAGCTTTATCTTTTAGATTTTTTTTATTCTCCATTATTTTTACTGCTATCATTTTGCTATTTTCGGAAAATTGTATTGGAAAATTTCATTAAACTGCATCTGGCTGAAATTTATGTAAGTTTTGTGGTGGGTGAAAGAAGATTGGAACTTAGGTGTTGGGCGAATTCATATTTAGGAAGAGCATGAGCAATTGTAATGTCGGGTAATGCTGCATTTCTAGCTGAAGTTTCGTTTTTGAGACTTGCCTTAAATGTTGGAACTTTTAGTAAATGGCAAAAATACAACCTTTGAATAGTGAGGCTGCATTCGTAGTGGAAGATCAAGTTTCTTGTACTTGCTTTAAATGAGGAGGTTTTAATTCGTTATTGGCAAAGTACAACCTTTGAATCCATTAGACTATAATGAATAATTTTTGTTGATTGACAGTGTTACACTCCATTGTTAATTTAAGATTGCTAGGCTATACTGCAATTATAGAGAGGAGCATCAAATTTTCTCAATACCTAACTGAAGTATTGGCAAAGGAAAATCATTTTATCAGTAGCCTCACTATAGTTCATTAAGTGGAAGATTATGTTCATATTATATGATTCTTCTATGCAATATGTCTCCCTAGTGCATTTGGATTTGAATTGAACCAAAATGGATTTTTTTCTAATTATATTTTAGGTCTACAAATATAGATTCTTCCAAGGAAGTGCACAAATTCTAGTCTATAATTGCAACTTGATTTTGAGGTAATAGTGTATGCTGCTTGGCTTTCGTCTCGTTTTAGAACGTACAGTCCAAAAAGCTGCAATCTACTTTCATCACTAAGTCAATGCCCTCAATTGAACTTGTTATCTTGTCGACTTAATGAATTTTTTTTGGATTATCGTTGTAGTAATGGATCATTGATCATTTTTTTTATTTACCGAGAAGATAAATATGAATTATATTGCATACGAATTTTATGTTTCAAAACCCCCTCGAAATAACTTCAATTGATTAATTTGACTTTAATGTCATGTATACATCTATCACATCGACTTCTGTAAATTTTATCTCTTGTGCATCCCAATTTTAATCCACTCTAGCGGGTTAATTTTATTCATGGCCGCCAAACTTTATATGTTAAATAGCACTGGGTTCCTAACATATAAACATTTTAAAGATGAGATCTCAAACGTTTGATTTTAGCATTCGGAGTCTCAAAGCTTTCAAACGAGATTATTTCATAATGGAAGACTTCAATTAGATCTCTAAAATGTCAAATTTTGAGTAAAATAATTGTTATACAGTTAATTTGATTTACTAATCATTTTAATCAAAGTAAAAGTGACGTTTGTAATCTTGTAAAACGATTGTTGTACCCTCCCGTTAAAATGGGAGAAGAGGGTACAATGATAATAATATTACTTAATCTTTTAAGGTAATAAATTAAAGTTTGATGGCTATTGTGACACTAAGTAAAAAGTTCAGTGGACGTGTTAAAACAAATTAAAATTCAATAGCCATTATAATACTAAGTTCACTAAGTGAAAAGAACGATGATCATGATCGAAATTAAACCACAGCTATAAGAGGGAACATCGAAATTTTGCACGTACATAGCAAGTATGGAACATATCTTGCATATGCATATGCATATGCATATGTATACTTCATTTTGCCTTAATATCTTTATACAATTTTTAAAATTATTATTAATGTATTTAAACTCTCTTTTTATTAATCTTTATACTTCATCACTATTCATTCACGAAGCTTTAAAACAAAAGGGTAATATGGACTTTCTCGTACCCACAATTGTTGACTCTTCTTATGTCTCTGAGAATAAAGGAGAAAGAAAAAACGTAAGCAACCATTTACTATTGGTAGTCAATTCTAAGCTTAATTGTATTCTTGTTTCTTCGAACACAAACTAAACCTATACGGAAAAACAAAGCCCTCAAACAGAGAAACCAACTAGGTGTATACAAAACCATATGTTTTCTAAGCTTTATATATTTCATCTTTACAAAGAACAAAAAACATAGAACAAAAAAATATGTGAAGTGGGGGATATTGACATCCTTGGTTATCATGTCCATTGAGCTTGATGACCTTCGACTGCAGCATCACACTCCTACTGAAAAATTTGTGCATAATTATATACAAGACATTGGATGGAGATAACAAATTTGACTGCTACTTCCTTGTACCATATCCGCATTTTTAGGACTCCAAGGGGTGAACTTTATATTACCACTCAAAAGCCTTTTCAATGACCTCAAACGCGAAGGGATATGCGATTTTTCATCTCCCTCTTCGTTAACCTATCTTGGAATGTCAATCACAAGCATTCCATCTGGCCTATTACTTGTCGATGCCTATGATGACGAGCTAGTAGGTTGAAACGGAGCAGCAGTTGCAATGCCTTGATGACTATCTTCTAAACAAGGTTCAAATGTACTAACTTGAGTTTCGTTACCCCTGAACAACACATTGGTGAGAAAATTTGGTGGCTGGCTTGAATTTTCTTCAATTGGGTTTTGAATTACAGTCTCTTCACGACTACTAGGATTCGATGGGGATTCATTTTCATTCCTAATAAGGTCTCGACAAAGAGGACAAGTGGAATGAGATTGAAACCATATCAATGCAATCCATATGAAACCCATGCTTGCATTTTGGCAAAAACCTGGTTTTTTCCCCTTGTGAGACCTCAAAAAGACACTGCATATTCCAATCCATCTTTGAACTCACAGGGATAATATGTTACTACATGTATGGTTTTGAGGGCAGTGGGATCAAGACCATGGCGCATGTCGAAGGGGTCTCCGTGTGCGCGGACAATTTCTCTCCGCGCGCGTGGAGACATGCTCCGCGCTTGCCGGACGGGAGTCTCCGCGGAGACCAGTGCCCTCTTTGCGCAACGCGGATATAAAAAAGTTTACACCAATATGCCATTTAAAATTTTTAAAAAAATTACGAAAAGTGTTGTTAAATATTTTTTTATTAATTATAACTTATAAATATTGTTCTTAAATATTAAAATATAAAAATACTATTTTAAATGCATAGATAGAAAGGTTTTTCTCTCTCTTGGAGTTTCGGTTTTTCACTTTTGATTGTGCCGTTCAATCAGGCAACAAGAGAAGCAAATAATTCAATTCGGTTTTGTCGTAGAGGTGGGCAAAAATTACCGCAAAAATGCAATGTTAAAATTAATGTATAAAAAATTACTTGAATGTTATCCATCGCGTCAAAGTTAGGTACAAGTAGAAAGATTGTTTTCATTTGCCCTAAAAGAAAACCCTAGTCTCTTCCAATCCACCACAAAGCCCAAAGGCAGCTTCCTTCTTCTGCCTCTCTTGCCGCCAGTAGCCACTACCGGTCGCCCACGTCGCCAGGGGACCTAACGCTAGGGTTTTTTTTTTTTTTTTTGAAAACCTGGATTGACTTTTTCATATAGTATTTGAAAATGTGGTTTGACTTTCATTCTTGTTTCGGTTATTCTTTAATAATGCATGTGTTTTGTAACATTTTTCTAGACTTGTGGTGATGAAATTTTACGATTTTACTATGTTTGATTTGCTAAGGAATTGGGCAGTCGGAAAAAGATGGAAAAACGTAAAAAAATTCCAACTGTCAATATAGGTTTTAGTGTGATTCTTGCATTCTCTCTTGGGTGCATATGCAATCAATTTAATTTTTTTTTCTCAAAATTCCATCATAGGAAAGAGTAGCATTATTAATATATAGATTTTAAAGACCTTGTAGAAAAATTACCAATTGATTATGCTTAATTACTTTAGTAATTTTGGGTGCTTAATGGTAATCATACTTCCATTTCAATTTATGGTTCTTGGAAGACCACAATTGAAGTTTATGCTTGATTTTGCTTACTTATCCCATCGAAAATGAAGAAACAGTCTGTCTTTGACTTTTCTATGTTGGTTAACTATACTGTAATAGATTTATTTATTATTGAATTATGTCACTGTAATTGCTGCATATAATTGGGTTTAACTATGTTAAACAGGGTGGAAAATGTTAAAAGAGTATATGGGCAGGCAATTTGTTCAGTGTTGGAGCTGTTAATTATATGGTTTTCTTGATTGGAGTACATGATTGGTTGAATATAGAAGAAAGCTAGAAAATAATCTGAAGTTTGATTTCGTAAGTTGATGGAGTAGGTTCTTGTTTGGTAAAGCAAAATTCGAAAAGAACACACCTGTTCTTGTTTGGTAAATCAAAATTTGACCAACATAGTTAAACAGATCTTGTTTGGTAAAGCAAATCGACCAATCCAGCCCAAACTAAATTTGGTGGGTTGGGTGGCTCGCCGACCCAACCCTCGCCGGCCCTACTTGTGAGTATTCAATTGGGTTTAACTTAATTAATTCTTTATTTAGAATTTTATCTCCTCTAAAATTTTATAAGTACCTGTCTTGCCATTTGAAGTGCAAAAAGTAGAAATCTATTCAATTGGGTGATCTTTTTTGTTTTGATTGACACATAGGAATAGAAATGCTCCGAGCATTCATTGAAAAGGCGGCTTTCAAGAAACCCAATATTTATTTTGCACAATTGAAGTCGCAGGTGAGTTATTTTTCCTATAGCAATCATCGGACTTGTGTTTCTAAACTTGTCATAATTTATTTTATTTCATTTTCGTAAAATAATTTTGTTCGTCTTTATTTGGTAGAGATGGATGCATAGTAGGAACAAACAGTCCATGGAGTTAATTGCCAAAGGTTGGAGTGCTTTGCAGGAAGTTGATAGAGTGATTGATTATTGTGAACTTAATGACAAGCGTCTCATCCCTCTCCTTAGGGTAATTTTCATTCTTAAAAATGAAAAATTAAAGTTCTTTATTCTATTCTTGTGATGGTATATATTCCGGTGTACTAGCCTATAAAATTTGGGGTACTAGCTTTACGCGGGACGAATCATCAGAAAGGTATTCTACGTGTTAAATTTACCGAATCCCTGATTTTTCTGTCATTGTGATTCAGTTATGGTTCACCAAATATATAGAAATTTTTTCCTTTTAATAGATACAACTCTTGATTAGTTGCTAACGTCAAAGAGAATTTGTTAATTTGCTAGGTATTTAAGTTTTTGCATATTCAGTAAACTTTACCTCTACATAATCATTTTAGTATTTTATTGATAGCATTGGAAGTCACTGTTGATCTCCTTTCAATTGTTTTTCCTTTTCTAGTAATTTTAATTTATTTGGACTTATATTTTTAATCATTGTTGTTGTTGTTGTTGCTATTACTTTTAGGACTTTTGAGGGGAATAGGTAGTAACTCAGAACATTGGCTAACTACTTTGGAGTTTATAGATTTTGGATCAAGCTTTACTATGGTGTAATATATGGAATATAATTTTAGCTATAGTAGGAACAGGTATCTTGGTCGAGAAAAAAAATGATTTCGGCTATTATTTTGGGCACTAGGTTCAATTAATATCAGGGAACTCAAATTAAAAGGATGCAATGTATTGGATTAGAGTGGAATGACAAAATTGCCAATGGTTACTTGGATTCTGTGTGATATGAAGATGCTTACTGATCAATAGTACGGCTATTACACAATGGTAGGGATGGTTGGATAACTAAAATGATCAGATTTCATTACATTAAAGTGAGGATGTTAAGATAGATATGTAGTCACACTGAAGTGAACAAAATAATGAATAATGATATGATAGACAATATCTAGAACAATTCACATGGTTCAGGCATGTCTGCATAGAACTAAAGAAATTCCCATTTGCAAGAGTTGTCCAGTTCCATTAGAACATGTTAGAAAGTAAGAGTTAAGCAAAATTACAATGGTACAAGAGAAATTGCCAAGACCTTTGATTTCTTCAGAACTTATGGAATAGATTAGAATTGTGAAATAGGACTAATGTAGCCGGGCTTGAGTTATTAGCAAAATGATTTGTACAGATATGTTGGAGATTGTAATCTTGCAATATGTCATGGAAAGAATGTGGGAAGATAGCTTTTGCATTAATCTATGTGTTATAATGCAGAATAGGAATACCCTCGAGCTCTATTGATATCTATAATACTCATCTCCAATTATGACTTTCTGTCTGTTATGTTCTTACATTTTTCCCCCTTTCACAAAATATTGACTGTGAACTAGTTTTTTGAACTGATTGTATGTATGGTTTCGCTTTGCCTGTTTGTGAATTTAAATTTTAGTTTACTGAATGCATGATTATTGGATTGACTTTCTTTAGATTGGTGGATGTTGTGTCAGACTGCAAAGGAGAACTTTGAATTGGCCCTTGAAGCTGACAACTCAAACACTCATGCTAGATATTGGTTGTCCAAACTGCATATGAAATACCATATACCTGGTGCATGTAAAGCTGTGTAAGAAATCATGTCTTTCCTATTGTGAATTCATTTTGTATCACAGTCCAGCTGCTCATCTGCAGTTTTGAGATTATGTCAAAAATCACCCCATTAGGGTATAGATTGTCTCCTAGTTCTTCCCTTATCAAATAGAATGATGTGCTAGAATTGTCTATCTAACTTTGGTTTCCATTTGGCAAGTGGATTATCGTTACTAAGTAACTGTTACTATTTATTGCATAGACTTGATATTTCTCTTTTCTTGTTCATAATGATAGAGGTGCTGCTTTGTTAGTGGAAGCTGCAGAGATGGGTGATCCAGATGCACTGTATGAACTGGGTTGCAGCCTAAGAGTTGAGGTCAGCATTCTTAATGAATGGAACAATATATAAAGTTTCATACCCGTCACAGGACCAAATACTGGCTAGGATTGGTTTTGCTGTCAATACTATCTTTCAGGTGTTCTTTTATATGTGATGTCTGTAAGTTTAGAAATTGCTTTAAGCTTGTCATAATCTAATTTTAGATTAAGCTTTATGAACTACGTGGATAATCCTTAGCAGTGTTTGCCTTGTTCTAATAAAGCATAATCTACTTAATAAGGATTTGTCAGTGCATATGAATGCCTATACTCATTTTTGCCAGGCTGGGTTTTTTGCTCTCTTGTTTATTGAAAGGGAAAGACTTGCGTATAATCAATTCTATTTCTATGGATTTCCTGCTTTACTTTTCGGTATCAAATTATTGCGTTCGTCTCAATTTTCAACGTCAATCTATTACACAACTATTGGATCAACTTTGGTGCTGAAAGAATTCTTTTCAGGCTTTCTTGAGTGTCTTACTCTTTTCTGTAACATAACTGGTCTTTTCTCTTCCTATTTCACCTTCAAACTCAACTTTCTCTCTGGATTTTCCAGAAATTGAGTCACGGCGTTTCTTTGCCACCATCTTTTTCTTTCCTTACTCATATTCTAAACAAACTCAAAATAAAATTGGAAAAGAAGAGAAACTAATCCGTGAACATAGAAGTTTCAACTAAACGGATCTTGATTTTTTTTGTGGGTTAAGATGGGGAGTATAATTAGATGACCACAATGCTGTATGCTTCTATATATCATTTATCTTTTTCCATAAGAAAAGAAACTGCTTTTGAATAAATATAATCTTGCTGTTGATTTTTTTTTTGTTTTTTGACAGAATGACTACGTTCAATCAGATCAGCGAGCTTTCTATTATCTGGAGAAGGCTGTTGAGCAGGTATGCCCCTGCAAGGCATGCACAGGCCGTAATGCTTTCTATATATGCTTTGATACCTTATCAAAACTTGTTGTGTTCTAGTTGCATCCAGGTGCTCTCTACCTTTTAGGTGCTGTATATTTGACAGGGGATTGCGTGAAAAAAGATGATGCCTCGGCATTGTGGTGTTTCCATAGGGCTTCTGAAAAGGTAATAGTAGTAGTTTCCCTGCTGCTTGTTGGGATTAACTACTGTTGGTTTTAGTCATTGATGCTTTTTCCTTTGTGAACTGCCGTGGTACTAAGAGCATGCTTTGCTAAAGTTAAATTACTTTTTTTTTTTTGGAAATTAAGGGAAGAATTACTTTTAGAAAAATCAAGTTTTTGAACTACAAAATCTATTAAGTAGTAACTTATATGAAACCTCAAATGTGTTTGGTAAAAATTACTTACTTAGGAGTAACTTCTAATCTTAGCCAAACATGTTCTTAAGGTTTCTGCAAATTTTGCTTATAAAATTTGAGGCTCGTGCCTTTATCTGTCTGGCCTTCTGAATGCTTGAACATTTATATTGTTCTAGTTAGAGAACTTTCATAAACAGAACTCTCTTCATGCTGTTAGTATTCATGTAGGGTCATGCTGGTGCTGCTGTAGCCTATGGATCACTTCTTCTTAGAGGTTAGCTCTTTCCTTACACAAAATGGCTGGCAGTGTACCTTTCCTAGTGACTTGGCAAAGTACAAGCGGTAACGTTATTGCTGTCCAAAAAAATTTCATATTAAAAATATAAAAATTTATTAACATTATTTATCAAGAAATTATTTTTCATGAAAATTCTTATGGCTTTAGATTATGACATATAGCTATCTTTTTAGAATAATTCTACAAGTACATCACCCTTTACATAAGGGTGTCCATTATTGGTGGGGAACCTGTGTAGGGGGGCGCGGGTGTCCATTATGGACACCCTTATGTAAAGGGTGATGTACCCCTAGCATCACCCATCTTTTTATTCTCCTTGAAGCTTGTTCCTTGTGTAATTTTTTTTTAGGTTTATGAATTAGTATTTTGTTACTAATGTTTTAGGTGTTCAAGTTCCGGAATCGCTAACCAAATTCAATGCCAAGAGAGGATCCTCCAATCGAAAATCAAGGAAGAATGCTGGAAGCCCTGAACCTAATCCAGTTGAGATGGCAAAAGAACAATTTGAGATAGCTGCCAATGCTGGATGTGATCTTGGATTTAGATGGTTGAAAAGACTTGAGGAGGAAGAAAAGAGGCTGCTTGTTTCACAATCATGATCTTATACGAGGCATAGCAGCACATTAAACATTGATCCGCTACATATGCATCATATGATTTGAGTAATCTGAATAAATAGCTAAGAACAATTCGTAAATCCTACCATCAATATATTTGTTTCGAGTTTTTACTAATCCAATATTCAGCTGGTTATTATCACTAGTTTATGATTATTTGTCACTTCATTTGATTTTTGATTATTGTTCTGTTCCTTTTACGAGGCATAGCTGCTCATTATTCGTAAGGCCCTTGAATGGTTTCAAGGTTACGAGGCTAGTGTTAAAGATTTGGTCGAGGAACGTATGATATTCCTAAATAAGGCTGACTTCATTAGTAAGGACTTATGGGGAACTATTTGAGGTTTTAGTGACGAGAACTAAAGGGTTACCTGAAGAAGTTTTTGTACATTGATTTAAAGAACGCATAAAAAATCAAACTGCCACGGAAAATACCATGGAAGCGATCATTTAAGAAGCTAGATCAGGTACAAGGACTCAAAGTGTTGCATATGCGAGGCAAAAAAAGTGGCGTTAGGCAATTACGACCTATCAAGAAGATATCTACAGCTGAGATGCAAGAAAAAAAGAGCGAAAAAACTTGTTATTGCTGTGATGAGAAGTTTGAACCGGGGCATAAGTGCAAACAACGGTATATATACTTTTTATAAGGACGTGAAAATGAAGAAATTTTTGAAATTATCGATGATTGCAACTATGTTGAGGAAGGGGAAGATCTTCGAGAATATTAATAGGATCTTCCTTCACCAATAACTACTACTTTGTATAGCGTAGCATCCCTACCTGAAAAGACACTCCCCCAACCATGAAGTGGCACCATTTGAAAGGAAGAAGTTCAAAAACTCGCACCACACCATGGCAGCGCATCTTGCAGCACACTGCCTAGGGCACTCCGTACCCTCTTTTCGTCCCTTTTTTTCTGGCCCTCTCCCAACCCCTTTCATGCCAATTCCATACAATATTTGAACTATTTTAAACAACATTTGATCATTCAATAACGAATTGAGATACATATATGGATCGACTTGTTAATTCAATTTAGTTTTTGAAAAGCTATTTAACATTAGACTAATCGACTTTTGTTCACTTGTTAAGATTTGTAGAACAAGGTTAAGATTTGAGATTATGTCTTAAAATGTCAACTTTGTTAAAATGAGTAGTTTCAAACGTTATGTATTGGTTAATATATTTATATTTAACCGACGTGAGATTTTATCTTTAACATGCCCTTATAAAATAGTGACTCATTTGAGTGCACCAGTTTTGAAATCCAAATGTTTGTATTGAGATTTAGATGGATCATATTGTTGAACTAAATGAGTTTTGGTACTATATTAAGACTTGATGCGCAACGCTTAAAGGTTAAACTTTTTAACAGGAAAATCCAAAACCCTTATATGTTGTTTATGTGTTTTATCTTAAGCCGAAGTGAGATATTACTGTTTACATGTCTCGCAAGATGGTGGCTCGTTTAAATACACCAATCATGGAATCTGAATGCTCATTTGGACTTTAGATAGATCAAATTGCTCATTTGAGCTTATGATAAACTCTAATACTGAATGTTGAACACTGGCTGCAATGCATAAAGCTGCTGAACAGGAAAAAGCCATTCAGAAAGAAATCAATGTTGCAGATTAAAGATGAATTCAAATAATTCCTGTAAGACAATTTCTGTTGTTTCAACGAGTTTTTAAGTATCCAAAATTGTAATAACTATGGAATGAACATTGGCAAGAGGAATTCATAAAAATCTAAAATAACTCTTCGTACTACTGTAAATATAAAATCTACTATAGTTAATTTCTTTGCACTCTACTGAAGAGCATAAGGGGCTGTTCTCTTTGTGTTTCAATTTTGTGTTTTGAGTTTTGAGTTCATTTTGTGTTTTGTGTTTTGAGGGTGTATTTTGAGATTGTTAAAAATGTGTTCTTTTTTACATTTTCAAAAATTGTTTCGAAAATAAAAAAAGGAAAACGTGTTCTCTCTCTCTCATCTTCTCTCTCTCTTTCTCTGTGTCCCTTGTTTCCCCCTGTTTTCAAGTTTGTTTCACTTGTTTTCAAGTTTTTTGTGGGATTGACTTGAAACTTGAAAACGTTCAAAACAATGATTTTATCGTTTTGTGTACAAATTTTTTTTTGTTTTCAAAAACACGTTTTCGAAAATAGGAAAGAGTACGCGTTTTCACTTTTTGAAAAATCGAAAACAGAAAACGATCCAAAACGGCCAAAGAGAGCAGCCCCTAAGAAGACAAGAAACATGACTTGAAGTAACAGTTCATTTCAAAAGGATCGGTGATCGGATTGCCATCATATTGAACTCGTTCCGTTGACCTGCTCTCCGTGTCATAGAGAAAGATGGTGTCACTTACTAAGAAATACACAACAAGTGGATTCCACGGGCACAAGGCTATCATACGAATTCCATAATCTTTCATATAATTCCTCTCATAACTTGTGCCTAGGAAATCGAAATCCATCGTATACAGTAGGCTCCACTCTTCTAAGGGTATGGTGTGAGGGCGTCTATAGCCATTTTCACCCTTGGGAAGGGTCCAAATTCTGGTCATGTTCAGGCAAGTAGTCACTCCACACCATAATATCCCATCACTTGATCTTGTAAGAACAGAGGAACAAATTCTTGCATCAGCAATTGGCTTTTGTATTATCTGAAGATGATTATCTCCTCCAATGTCATATGGGTCATATACGGCAATGAAATGATTTGCTACTGGCACTATGTATAAAACAATTAAGCGCAAGCGGACGACCAAGTACAAAAACCCACAAAAAAGAACTTTCTGTGGAGAAAACTTTTGATTCTGTCCACATCCCAGTCTTGGAGGAGTAAGTTTCGATCACAAATGCTCCGTCAGATGCTATATCGGTGAACTGCACGACTTTATAATTGGTCACCAATTGGGAAGTGTTTTCTTGGCAGGCCAGTGCGATCGATGCGTTCACTTCTGGATCGGGAGGAGATGGTAGGGACACCCACTTTTTCGTTAGAAGATTTCCAACATGGTAAGCCGGGGTTTTGATGGTGCAATCAGAGTTACAACCAACACAGAGAACGAGGCTATCAGAGGAACAAATAAAAATACCATATTTCTTGGGGATGGTACCTACTTGGTTACCCGACAGAGGTGCTATTCTTGTAGTTGGTGATGATTCTCTATTTTGATTCAATATGAAAGCCAACAATCGACCACGACCGTTTTTTGTTCGGCATAACTACGAAGAAAGAAAAAATCGTTGATAATTTGATTCAATCTCTTCGAGAGACACCTGAATTTGAACACGGACTTTGGAGGGAATTGAAGTAATATCTCGAAAAAAACATCCTCGGGTACATCCATCTTTCTAGACCTGCAGAAAACTACAATTGCAATCGATTTTAGAACCGTCAAACAAAAGGAGATGAATAAAGAGTCCTAATCCACGTCTAAGGAGGAATCCTTTTGTTGTGAATTCAGAATTTGTATTTTGCTTGAAGCACAATGACTCGTTCCAATTAGGGATGGCAAAAAAAACCTCCCGAATGGGACAAAAAAAGCCACCCCGACTGGTTGGCGGGGGGGGGGGGGGGGG
>CAIGRB010032255.1:0-12370 GCA_903798255.1 Fraxinus quadrangulata | reverse complement strand
GAAAAATATTACATTTTGGATTAAGTGTAATTATACTTGCAAATGTTTAATTTTGGACATTGTTTGTTTCCAGTTAGTTTGAGATGAAAATTAGTTAGAATGTAATTATACTTGTAAATGTTTAATTTTGGACATTGTTTGTTTCTAGTTAGTTTGAGCATTGTTTATTTTAGATTTTAAAATTTTGAATTTGTAATAAATAAAAAAAGGGAGAGGCAGGAAACGGGGCAGGCTCCCGCCCCAACCCATGCCCCGCCCCGTCTAAGGCGGGGCGGGGCAGGGGTTAGGGGAGTGGCGGGGCGGGGCGGCTACCCTGTCCCGAACCCGCCCCACTACCATCCCTAGTTCCAGTGGGCTATGGTGGTTCAGCCAAAGCCCAGTTTAGGGAATCAAACGGAAACATTTTTTTTTTCTTTTGCAAATACAGAACGATAATTTTATTAATTGCGAATTTTAACAAGGTTGCTATAGTACGAGTGTATCCCAACTAGATTCAGGTGGTTCTTCCCCACTCTTGAGATTTTTGGGACACTAGGTCTACTTAGTATAAGGTTTTCTATTTACACTTGAAGAGTCTATAATATCGGTTGTGCTACATGTACATCATAATTTATAGATTTATTTATTAATAGATGATGTGACGAGATTTGATTGCTAAAATTTTAAAAAATAATTCTCCCACTATCTTTTTGATATTTCATCAATCTGTAAAAGATTATGTAAATGATGATATAACAAGTATTTTCCTTAGAGATGTCAATATGATTCAGGCGGCTCATGGCTCGGTGGGATCGGGCCGAGACTATTTTGTTGACGTCGCTCGAGCCCGGCCCGTGTCACAAGCCATTTTGGCTCATGAGCCTAAAAATTAAAAAAAAAAAAATTGCAAAACTTTAAATTGCGTATAAATTGCTCACAAGCCCGTGTCACTTCTTTTTTTTAAAATTTTTTTTTTAGTTATTATTCATAATACGTATAAATTGTACAAATTTTAAATTCTTTAAAAAAAAAAAAATCGAACCAACTCAACTCGGCTCGCTAAAGTCTGAACCGAAAGCTCGAGTTGAACCTAAATTTTTTTGCCGAGCTTTGCTCGACTCAACTTGGACAAAAAAAAAAAAAACTCAAACCATTTTTACTCGAGCCAAACCCGAGCAAAAAGTTTTGGCTCGCGGCTTGACTCGTTGACGCCCCTAATTTTCCTTACAAGTTGAAAACATTAACCCTTATCTATATAGGGACTTGGAATGCCTTTGGGGTCGTATAGTTATGGCTAGGCTTGGACATTTTAACCAAAATTAGGCTTAGTGTCTAATGGATCGGTCTAGGTATTTCAATATTTAGAATCACCCATTATATTTCAGGTATTTCGTAAATGAAACTATTCGTGTCATTGTACTTATTGGAACCAAACCCAAGCTCACATCATTGGTTCTGATTCGTGTTCAGTTCTAACCATAATGTATTATATTTATATACATTTAATAAACATTTCATATAGATCATTTCGATACGTTTACCTAACACGCTCTTACCCGCAGCAATATTTGTGCAAGGAGAAAATCCGACTAAAAAATCTTCAAGAAACTAAGAATTCAGCTACATGACCAAGATAGTGGAGACTGAATGACAAGAAAGAGAAAAAAATATTAAAACATCGAGAAGCAATTACAGTTTGATAACAAATGATTTTTTTATTAATAAATCTTATTTGATCCATAAGTGAGGCATGCTAGAACCAATAATTTAATTATGCACAATACTTAAATTCTTCTACATTTAAAATCAATTGACAAATAAAAATACTAACTAGATAAATAACTGTATAGTATTCAGAAATTGTAGTACACATATTAATCGCTCTGTTTGAATAAAAAAGAAAAAAAATTTAAAAGAGAATTACAAATTTGAGAAAACCAAAGAGGTACCCCCACAAACGATGAATATATCAAGTTCAATTATTGAACGTTATAAAAAATTGAAAAATCATTTAAGTTTGTAAACAATGTAAGAAAATAGGAAGTTCGAATGGTAAAGAATGAACATTTTGACACAACTTACACCAAAATCCTAGCTTTTGATTCATAAAAAGGGTAAATTGCAAGGATTAACATGTACTAATATCTGAAATGCAATAATCTGATATAAGGTGAAACACAAAAAAATATGAACCAATCTTGATTTCTTAAGGTTAGAATCAAGAGTTTTATACAAATACTACCCAGATTTGAGTTTTTAGATTTTGTATTGTTTACCCAACCTATAAATTATAAAAATCAAAAAATTATATAAAAAATTGGTTTCATTCAAGTATCCATGATTGTGGTTCAAGAACCAAATTGAATCGACCCAATCGGTTCTCAATTATTGGTTCGGGTTCCTAATTTATTTATTTTTTCGATTTCAGTTCGGAAGGTTTGGATCATGTTGAAATGTCCAACCTAATAGAAACTGAGCCTTTCGAACCAAAATCAAACCTATTTAAAAAAATAAATAAATTAGGAACCGAAACCAAGAACTGATTGAATTGTGGCTGATTTTTGGCTAATGAACTAGAACCATCGGTACCCGAATGAAACTGATTTTACATATAATTTTTTATTTATAATTTATAGACTAGGTTAAAAATATAAAATCTAAAAACCTAGTTTGGATAGTAATTAATTTAAAACTGTAAACTCTATCACTAAGAAATTAAGATCTACTCTTACTTATTGTCTCTTGCCTCCCATCGTATTATTGCATTTTAGAGAATAGTACATGTTATTCTGTACAATTTGAGCTTTTTATGAATAAAAAATTTCAAACTAAGTTGTGGTGTAAATTGATGAATGAAAGTATTTATTCTTTACAATTATAGTTTTTAATTTTCTTGCATTGTTTAGAAAATTAAGTATTTAAAAAAAAATTATAATGTGTGGCAATTGAACTTGATATACCATAACTTGAAATATAATTTTTCATTTTTTATTTAAATATAGTGAGTTCAATATATGAAATGCAATTTCTTCATGCTACATAGTTAAGTANTTTTTTTTTTTTTTTTTTATGTCAGATCGTTTTAAGAGAAGAATAATCTTAGTATTATTCATAATTAAATTATAGGCTATAGCATGTCTCACCTATGAATCGAATAATATTTATTAAAAATTAATTTTCTTCTCAAATTGTAATTTAATTTTTTAATGTTTTTTTCTCATCTTTTCATGGTTTTTAGTCCCCACTATTTTACTTCTTGAAGATTTTTTAATTGGATTTTCTCCCTTACACAGATATTGTCTAGTAGTAGCGAGTTAAGTATATGTACTGAAACAGCCTATATGGAAATGTTTATTAAATGTATATAAAAAAAATATTATGGATAAAATTGAACCGAGACCCGAATTGAACCGACCCAACGGTTCGGATTTGGGTTTAGTTTCAGCAATTATAGGGACCCTAATGGTTCAATTTACAAATTGTCTTAAATATTATGGATGGTTCAATACTTGGACCGATCCACTCGACGCCCGACCTAGTTATGGTTGGCCCTAACTAGATTGGTACATGTTAAACTACCATTATTTGCATATTATTGTTACAAAAAATTAACTTTACAATTTTTACATAGATTTTATTAATTGTCATTTGAAAAATGTTGAAGTCACTTGTAATAAAATCTTGATCTTTATATTTTAGTGAAAACACATAGAATCCTGTAATTAATAGAGATATTATTTTATGCTTTATGAAATCGTCATGTGATGATCTCTGTTAGTTAATATATACTTATGTATTCACAATTTAATTATATTCCCATATATACGTAGAATTCATTGACCTCGAGGGAGGTTGGGATTGTTAATTTTAAACTCAAGGCAAGAATTGACAATTTACGTGTAATCAAACACACACTAATATTATGCATTTTTTTTTTGTTTGTTTTGACGAAAACCAATGAAATTCTACCCAATTATGCTACTTGTACAAAGGTGGTTTACAAAAGCGTGTTGACAAAATGATGTGGCAAGATCTAGGTCATTGATTTCAAAAACGATTTTTTAAATCATTTGTCAAGATGTTGTCAACACGCATTTTGTAAACCAAATTTGTAACCTAACTTTGTTCAACTAGCATGACTCAATTCTACCATGCGTTATTTGTGAAATTTTTTTGTAAAAGTATTATGTACGTGTAGCATGATTCTTAAAACACTGGACTTATCTATAATATATTAAATATCACATCAAATAAAGAATTATTTTTTGGACGATTCTATCCTTATTAATTTAATTATTTCAATAATACCTTATTTTTCGTTTTTCAATTTAATTATTTCAATATTATCATTAATTATTTAGTCAATTATTTAATTATGATAAATGTATATTTGACACAGTCATTTGTTTTCCGTTTTTCAGTATGTATTTAATTTATTAACCATATTTGACAGATTCATTATCTTTTCGTTTTTCAATATATATTTGATTTATTTAATCATTTGAACAATATTATCATGAATTATTTAATCAATTATTTAGTTATGATCAATTTATATTTGATGGATTCCTTCAACTTGATTGGATAGTAAATTAAATTCATTAAATTTTTCTGGAACAAAAGGGTGAATACTTATTAGAATTTTCTTCCAATCGATTTATTCGGACTATGACTACTATATTCTCAAGTCATAATAAAAAATAATAAAACCCTTGTTTGAGCCCCCTTTTTCAATAAAAATGCATTTTTGAATAGTAATTTAATTTAATTTCAACCATACATTTTTTAATAAAATAATATTATACGCTAATCATAATTGTTTTCATATTTTTTATCTGCACATTGTCCATCATAATAATATTATAAAATGTATTTTTCGAAAAAAAAAAGGGGGTTGAAACAACCCCGAAAGTATTCAAACTTAAGTGAAGTAAAGGAAACGTCACCTGAATTAAGACCGGGGGCAACTCCCAATTCACTACGTGTAGGATTTGAATTGACTTTGCACCTCGTGGTCATTTGACATTTCTTCGTCTACATTACTCAAGGACCATTATTCCTTTTATTTTTCTTATTTCCGAAAAAATATTATTACCAATTGCTTATAAATGTCCTTCAAACCTTCAAAAAATAAATAAAAAAAAATTCCATATTTCTTAATAAGTCAGTAAGACTCTATCGATTCACATAGAAAAAAAGGAAAAAGACAAAGTCAGTTTATCCCATCTCTACCTTAACACAATCAGAATGTGGATAGACAATATGAAACAACAAAACGACGTTAACACAATAGTAGTATAAGATAAATGGGTTATATTTTCTGAAATGGGTTATAAGAAGTATATTCTTTTCTATTATCACATCTTTCTTATAATTCAACGTAACACTTGTCATTTTGAAAACAAAAGACATGATAACTTCACGTTTTTCTCATCACACATCACTGACAGCATTTTCAAGGTAATAAAGGTATCACTCGATACAAGATTTAATACCTTACAGTACGAGTTGATGACATTCATGTACCTCGTGTATTCGGATTCTTTGAAGCACTCCCCTTACAATTGATTGAACTGAAATCAATTGATCTCTAGGGTTATAAACCATGAAAATTAATTTGGGTGCCGTTTTATAAACATAAAACTTTCCCAATAAATCAAGTACTGAAGTAATAACTAGAATTAATGAATTTAAGTTTTCATTTATTCTTAAATTATCGGAAAAAAAAAATAAAAATTATTTACCTAGGAATTGGCATCCGGCCCTCCACAGATAACTCGGAAAATTTACTTTCTAATTAAATTAAAATAATTTAATATATTGCCTAGTCAATTCCAACAGAATCTGCCTTCACTGCTCCATATATTAACTTCGTCCTCTCCCCCCCTTATTCTCTACTTCCAGTTTGTAACGCCCCTGTCTCCAGTATCCACCCCCTCCAAAAATTCACCAAAAAGGCCAAAAATAAAAAGTCATCCCTTTATTCTCGTTCATTGATCTGAATCCATAAAAAAACTGCAGTTACAATGGGGAAAGGAGGAGAGTTGAGCGAAGGAGTGTTGAAGAAGATCGTGCTGTCATACACTTACGTAGCCATATGGATATTCCTTTCGTTTACTGTGATTGTGTACAACAAGTATATTCTGGATCGGAAGATGTACAACTGGCCATACCCGATTTCTCTAACCATGATTCATATGAGCTTTTGTTCGTCCTTGGCTTATCTTCTTGTTCGGGTGTTTAAGGTTGTCGAGCCCGTGACTATGTCTTGGGATATGTATATCAAATCCGTCGTGCCCATCGGGCTGCTTTATTCTGTGTCTCTTTGGCTTTCGAATTCGGCTTATATTTATCTCTCTGTGTCATTTATTCAAATGCTTAAGGCACTTATGCCGGTGGCGGTTTATTCGATTGGTGTGATTTTCAAGAAAGAGACTTTCAGATCGGAGACGATGACGAATATGATTTCGATCTCAATTGGGGTTGGCGTGGCTGCTTATGGAGAGGCCAAATTTGACACATGGGGAGTGATTCTTCAATTGGGTGCTTTGGCTTTTGAGGCTACAAGGCTTGTTATGATCCAGATCTTGCTAACTTCTAAGGGAATTACTCTTAATCCTATTACATCCCTCTATTATGTTGCTCCCTGCTGCTTGGTTTTCTTGTTTTTCCCGTGGATTTTCGTCGAGTTTCCTATCTTGAAGGAGACCTCCAGCTTCCATTTTGATTTTCTGATTTTTGGGACCAATTCTTTCTGTGCATTTGCGCTGAATCTCGCCGTGTTCTTGCTGGTTGGAAAGACCTCTGCATTGACTATGAATGTTGCTGGCGTGGTTAAAGATTGGCTCTTGATTGCGTTTTCCTGGTCCGTGATTAAGGACACTGTTACACCAATCAATCTGTTTGGGTATGCATTGGCCTTCTTGGGTGTGGTGTATTATAATCACTCGAAGTTGCAGGCGCTCAAGGCCAAGGAGGAGCAAAAGAAAGCTCAGCAAGCTGACGAGGAGTCTGGAAAATTGTTGGCAGAAAAAGAAGAAAATGATGGCACAAGTAAAAATGATTCACAGAATTGATTTCATACTTAATCTGCTATATGATGCTGTTTTGATGGGATTATATGGCCGTGTGAAAGATGAAAATGAAGATGAGATTATAGATTTGAGGATTGATGAATTGAATATGTTCTGTTTCGGTATGTGATCTTAGGAGTTTCTTCGATATCTTAGCTATTTCTCTTGCTAATTTATGGTTCATTAACTTTATTATTCCTCATTCATACTGGGATTTTACAGTTACTCATATTGCCCAAATATGTATGTGAGTTGGGAATGACTCGAGGCTTATTGTCTTGAACTCTTTTCTAATATAATGTTATTTATTTTCCAACTTTTGTTCTCTTATATATTGTTGAAAATCTGATAAGTGTTTTTCGTTTGTGATTCTCTTTGGTTCTTATTTTCTTGCATATGAAGCTGGTTGTAGATGTTGATTTTTGAGTTGCAGATTATGATCTCCACTTATTGTCAGAAGGCTTGTGATTATATGATTCCTTCGAACTGCTATAATTTGTGCAATGGGGATTGATCTGATTGTTAATTTCCCTAATAGTTACATAACATGACAATGAGGTGATTGGTCATAATGGGAAACCCTCAATCCTTAACTAGAGGTGTAACTTTCGTGGTACTAGGCATTACTCACCATGTGCTGGCTTGTGTTCTGCGTTCGAGTCATGAAAATATTTCATCACAACAGTCCATCTGGCTGAAAAGGCGTGGGTTGGTAAAGTTAGCCCTCTAGTTTGCTCCTCTATCCAAAATCGACGGGCACTTTATGATATCCCTTCAGATTATTGGTTTCAGCTACTTTAGTTTCTTCCTTAGCACTGTTCAGTGTTTAGCCACCTTACCAAACATTTATGTGAACATAGTAAATGAGTCAGACATGATGGAAAAGGATTTGATTTCTAAACATAGGTTTGTGAACTGATCATAATTGAATCTCAACTAGAACAACTCTTTTAAGATTTCTTTAATTTTGTCCATAGTTAGAGGTGATGAGTTTAGCTACGAGGAACATTAATGCTGTCTAATGTTTTAACTCAAGTCAGGCTTTAGCTAGCTTCTTTAGAGGCAACCTCTTAATCGAACTCTCCGTTAGATTTATTGCCAAGCACCTTTGATTGTAGTTTTTTATGATTGTGTTTGAAAATGAGCTCAATCCTTACACATTGAAGTAAATCTTTTCAGAAGGTGACATGTAATTAAAATGAGGTTAAAAATTGATGTCACACTTTCTCTTCAATGTGATGCTTATTTGATAGGATGAGATGGGAAGTAAGAGGGGATATTGAAGATGAGATAATAGACATATTGCCCAAATATGTATGTGAGTTGAGACTTGAGACTTGAGAATGACTCGAGGCTCATTGTCATTAAATCTTTCTTGATTTGATGTTTTCTGTCTTCGAAGTTTTGTTTATTTGGTATAAAGATGTGGATGCTTCATATATGCATCTACCGTTGAAAAATCTGGTCGACCTATAAAAATGTTTTATCACACATTAAATGTGGGTCGTATCACTCCGAAAGTAACGGTGGTCTGGGCTGAAGAAACATGGATGAATACGGCCGAGTTTACTCGTTTACTCCTCTAGTTTACACCTCTACCCTCAATCGGAACACTTCATTTCCTATGTTGTATAGGTTCCGGCACATAAGACTCTTCTTTCATAGGCTTCTAAGTTCTAACTTCTTCACCATCCTTCATTTTCTTCTCTCTCACGCAGATCTGCCTACTGTGTCTAGCCAACCCTTCTCCCCATGCATGTTGGGACTCGGGCTGGTCCTTCATCACGCCCTCGACCTACATCCTCAGTGTAATGTTATTTGTCGTCATGGTAATAGATCGTCATGTTTAGATAGCATTGAATGATAGGCCAAATAACAAGAATCATTTGTCCTACAATTAATTAGACATTATTTAATGTCACCATGTTGCATAATAGGACAGTGATCCACATAGTACAGAAGGTCGATACTAGTTGAATTATAAGCTCAAGTAAAGAAGTTCACAAGCTCAAATATCAATTAAGAAAGCAAAGCCTTAATATTAAGGGTCGATTTGATTGCAAGAATGGAATTTAGGTGGAAAGAAAATGAATTCTATGGAATTGAATTGTCTAAACTTGTTTTACTGAGAATTGTCAATTAATTGCGTTTGATTCGTATAATTTTCCACTTGAAAAATATTAAAATTTTGGATCTGGATCTTTTGGTATTTTTTTGCCTTTATTTTCTATGGAAATTGTCCATTACATTGATATAATTTATTACAATTTGGGATATTATTTGTTTCCATTGCCAAAAAAATAAAATAATAAAAATAAAAGCTGCCTAGAAAACCAATTCGGTGGGAATTGATTTACTTCAAAAAGCAAGAAAATGTGGCAAATCAAAAAAAGTTGGAAAACCAATTACTTGGAAAATGTTTCCTATCAAACACTCTAAAAAGTGGAAAATAGTAAAAAGTTTTCCATCTTCCATGGAAAACTTGCCATATCAAACGGGGCCTAAAGTCTGATAGCCATTTTCCATGGAATATCTATAATTCAAGTAGGTGGAAAATGACATTTGGTTTCCTTAATTATTTCTTCATCCTTCGCATATTTGAGAACTATACGATCTTGTAAACTGAACCGTCCAACTTTATTCATTGATCCTGGAGAACATATTATAACATCAATTATGTCTTTCACATTGGGCATAACTAGCTTATTTGCATTATTCATAATTTGTTATAAAAATAAATTATAATGAAGAGGAATTTTTTTTAAGCACGTTCTATTTTACTTATATCGTACAATTTTTTTAGCAATTCATTGTTACATTGGATATACTCCTATGGTAGACGCAGACATTTTGAGTTGGAGGTATGACTTTTTTTCGAATGTAAAATTTCAAAATTTTTTGATGTCATACTTTATGTAAAATTTTATAATAAAATAATGTAAATAATATTGAGAAATTTGTCCCACAAAAATAATAAATGACGCAAGCGATTTGTGGATACGGTTAGTGTACGATCGTTCCAAAATTTTTAAAGCAAGCATGCTATTCAAATTCTCGTAATATTAGTTTGAAACAACCTATTTTGACAAACCGTAATATTTGCTCCGATTGGCATTTCGTGCACCATTAATAATGTAGAAAATTAGATCGTGAACACTTCGAAATGGAATTAAGAATGCAATATTTCAACTTCGTTTGGCATCCCGTAATGACTTCAAAATTAAGACAAAAATATAGAAAATTTAATCGTGGTTAAAAAAGAAAAAAGAATTTGCCGAAAAGTTGGGGGTCATGTGACCCTCAATGCCATCCCTTATGCATGCCCCTGTTCCTATGCAGTACAGTGTGAGGTTCTTGTGCAAGTGCAATTTCCTCAGCAGAATAAGAGTAGAATTTAAACAATAAAAGAAAAGAAAAGATAGAACAAACTGGAATTATATTAACTATTTTCTGTAATTGTACTACAACGTAGGTGGAGGTTTTAAAGATAAAAAATAGAAGAAATTGAAATTGAAGATAAGGATGTCGAGAGAAAGCAGTAGCAAAAAAGGGAATACGTCTATTCAATTGACTGCCTTTCATTTAAATAGCTGAAAAGAAACTGCAAAAAACAAGTGAATGGCCAAAGTCCAAGCCATGTTGTAAACTGAATAACAACTCCTAAAGACTAGAACTAACATTTGATTGGAAACAAAAATATCTGAAACAATAATAAAGAAGCATGAAAAGTCACGTGCAGTCCTGAAGCAATATTTAACACTCCTCCTTGCTTTAGGAACTGCAAATTCCAATTTTCTGCCTTAGAAGCTCGAACTTGCTGACTGGAAGTGGTTTTGTAAACAAATCTGCCAGCTAGTCTTCAAACTTGCAGTAAACTAATGTTACTTCTCCATTTTGCTGCACCTCCCTCAAGAAGTAGAGCTTGACATTGAAATGTTTAGTTTTCCCATAAAACACTGGATTGTGAGAAATTGCAATTGTTGCCTGATTGTCAACAAAAATCTCAGTGTTGTACTTTTGCTCCATATGTAGATCAGACATAATTTTCTTCATCCATAAAGCTTGGTTTACTGCTGCTGTTACTGCAATAAATTCCGCCTCTGCAGTGGTCTGTGCTACAATCTTTTGTTTCTTTGAGCACCATGAGAAAGCTCCTGAACCTAAATTGAAACAATATCCTAGGTACTTTTCATGTCATCAACAGACCCAGCCCAGTCACTATCTGAGAATCCACACATCTTGAAATTTTGACACTTCTCAAACTTGACACCATAATCAACAGTACATTTGATATACCTTAATATTTTTTTTGCTGCTCTTAAATGCATTTTACTAGCACAATGCATAAATTGAGATAAGAGACTTACATCAAACAGAATGTCAGGCCTCGTTGCAGTAAGATACATTAAGCAACTAATCAGACTTCTATAATAAATTCCATCAACTTTATTAGCACTATCTTCCTTACCCAGCCACTCTTTTTGACTAATTGGTGTGCTTCTTGTTTTGCACTCCTCCATATGAAATTTCTTCAATATTTCCTTTGCATACTTCTTCTGGCAGATGGACACTTCATTTTGGCTTTGCTTGACCTCCATCCCAAGAAAGAAAGTTATAAGACCAAGATTTGTCGTTTCAAAAACTTGCATCATTTCTTGTTTGAACTCTTTAACTAGCTGTGCATATTTTCTGTTACCAAAAGATCATCAACATAAAGAGACACTATGAGAATATCATTGCTCTTCTGTTTAACGTAAAGAGTGGCCTCAAATAAGCTTTTTATGAAATCAAAACTTAGCAAATGATCATCCATCCTGCTGTACCAGGCTCTAGGTGCTTGTTTTAGGCTATAGAGAGCCTTTTTGAGCAGGTAGACCTTATCCTCTTCACCTTGTACCACAAATCTATTTGGATGCTCCACATATATTTCTTCCTGTAAAACACCATTTAAAAAAGCTAATTTGATATCTAACTAGAACACTTTCCAGCCTTTTTGTGCTGCTATGGCTAGCAACAATCTGATTGTGTCTAGTCTAGCAATGGGAGCAAAAGTGTCAGAGTAATAACACCAAAAATAGAAGAAATTGAAATTGCAGATACGGATATCGAGAGAAAGCATTAGCAAAAAAGGGAATCCGTTTATTCAATTGACTGCCTTACATTTAAATAGCTGAAAAGAAACTGAAAAAACAAGTGAATAGCCGAAGTCCAAGCCACGTTGTAAGCTGAATAACAACTCCTAAAGTCTAGGACTAACTTTTGACTGGAAACAAAAATATCTGAAACAATAATAAAGAAGCATGAAAAGTCACGTGATA
>CAIGRB010032226.1:49782-79133 GCA_903798255.1 Fraxinus quadrangulata | reverse complement strand
CGCCTCTAATGGGGCAGAAGGTTGGTTCATTGGCTGCTTCCATTTTCTTAAGTGGTTAAGCGAGGCCGATGCGTTATTACTTGGTTCATTGGCTACTTCCATTTTCTTAAGTGGTTAAGCGAGGCCGATGCGTTATTATTTGGTTCATTGGCTGCTTCTATTTTCTTAAGTGGTTAAGCGAGGCCGATGCATTATTACTTGGTTCATTGGCTACTTCCATTTTTGTTATATGGTTAAGGTTTGTTTGAAGCGATGACGTGAACAACTTTTTACAACTGAAATAAAGTAAAGCAAAAGAAGAGGCGACAACACTTAGAAAGAAATGGATTTTATTTACAAATTGGCTGAGCCGAATATGAAGAAAAAGATTACAAAGCCTAGTCTACATTAACTACTACTCCAGCTCCTGCCCCCTCCTCCAGATCAACCTTCCCTTCCACCACCTCCTCGGCTGCTGGGCGACCCCTAGTAGGGCCCTCGAATTTCTCTTCCAAGAACTCAATGTTCGGCTCGGAGTTCCTTTCATAAAGGTGAGACATCATCTCTTTGGTTGTCCAGGAAGCCCAATAGTTGGCGAAGTCATCATACTCATGCGTGTTCTCAAAGTTATCTTTGTAGTTCTGGATCGCCGCTTCCCCTGCCATCCTCATATCGGCCTTCAAAGATTCAATCTCTTCAGCCTGGGCCTCGGAGAGTTTCTTCAACTCGGCCTTCTCTTTATTAGCCCCCTCTAGAGCCTCTGAGGCGAGCCTTTGGTGCTTGTTGGATTGATCTATTCTTTTGGTCAGAGCTGGCACTTGTGAAGCCGACTCGTGCAGCTCTTTCTTCAACTGATTGACTTGTATCTGAGTTGAGTCAAGCTTTACCTCTGCCTTAGTACGCCTTTCCTCCGCCAACTCAGCCTCTTTCTTGGCCTTTTCCACTTCGGCCTCCCAGCTTAACGAGGCCTCCAACCTCTTCTCCAGGTCATTTTTCTTCTTGCGGAGGCCTCTGACCAAATCATATACCCCCACCCCAAGACTTAGTGCCCTAGCCACACAGGCGTTGTTGGCAGCTAAGAGGCCCTCAATCTCGCATAAGGCAGCGTGGTCGACCCAGTCCCCAGTCCAATATTTGCTATGGACCCTTGCTGCAGAAGGGGTCTCAGGATGGAGCATCTCCAGTACGGCCTCGGGGAGGTCTTCATCCTTGTACCCCAAAATGTTTGTAACTTTACGTCGAGTTGGGGCGTTGGCAGACCTCTTCTGCCTCTTCTTGGTCGGCCACTCTGCGAAGTATACAGTGATTGGTACTATGGCTTGAGAGATTGACGAAATAGCCACGATAACCTCGACGTTGGTCGGAGGAGGAAGAGGAATTGTTATGGTCGGGATAGAAGCAGAAACCTCAGATGAGCCAGCCCTCTTTCTCTTCACAAGGGAGGCTCTTTCCTCCGCTTCGTCCTCCTCAGCAGACTGCTGACCAGCCCTGCTGAGGGCAAACAGGTGCTCCGACTACTTCTTATAAGCAATCGAGCTGGTTTTCAGCAGTTTGGCCTCCGCCATGCTCCGATGGATGGTGGCAAGATCAAGCCTCGACGACCTCTTTTTCTCGAAGTCAGCTGCACGAAAGAATCACTCTTTTGAAAGAGAAGATAAACGGTAAATGAAGAACCAAAGCTATACAGTTACCTTGGTTAGTCATCAGCCCATGCAGAACAAGGTGATAGTTCTTATCTATAAGCTCCTTGTAGCTCTTCTCCGGCAGAGGTGTCTGGTACATCTGGCAAATGATATCCCACTGCTCATCGATTATCTCACACCTCGGAAATGAGCCTGCAGAGAATAGAAATATTAAAACCATAAGCAGCTAGTCAAATAAAATTAGATCGGTAAGCTACTTACTACAAGCAGAGTAGGTGGTGGGGACGGTCAGAGGCACCATGGGATCATTCTCCATGGTATCCCACCGGCCAGATGCCCAGAACCACGAGCTATTCCATTCATTGATCGAGGAAGGCGACCCGACCACTAATGGTGCATGGGACCCCCAAGGAGCCAGGTAGTACCAGCCTTGCTGGCTCAACCCTCCCCCCTCTCTCGAGTTTTAGGAAGAATAGGAAGTGGAACACACTGGAAAACATGTCTACCCCAATGCTGACCCGTCTCCACAGCATCCATGTACCTACCATCTGGGACCAGGAATTGGGGTTGGCTGTGTTGGGGCCAACCCGTAAGACCTAAGCACTAATCTAAAAAAGGAGTGGAAAGGAAGTCTCAACCCAGCCCGAAATAAGTGGTCGATCACTACTACACACCCCGGCCGAGGATAACAAGCCCTCTCATACGACTCGAGTCGAATGAGCTGAATGTTATGGGGAACCCTAAAGACGTTCCTACATTTTTCTATCTGCTCTTGGGTGATTTTTGATGGGTATTTCGATGCCCCCCATTGAATGAATGTATCTACGGGAGAGGCTTGGCGTTTCCAGATACTCTCCCCAACCCTAATGGCCCTACTCATCTCATCTGGGGATATCAGTATGGGTTTCCTCAATGTGGAACTCTCTTCGCCTAGCCCCTCATCGCTCTTCACCACAGAAGTTTCGCTCGCCATCCCAATACGTTGAAAATATTCGAAAAAAGAAAAGAGAAAAAGTTGAGGAAACTGAAAAATAAGATTATTACCTAGTTCGACAAAGCAAGTCTACCCCTTGTCGGAGTTGGCAACAATCGTCGGAGTCCTGGATACTCGTCGGAGAAGGAAACACAAAAAACAGTGGGCAAGAATTTAAATTTGGAGAGTTTCGCAAAAGTAAAAAGGTTCAAAATAAAAGGAATGGGCCTCATATAGGCATTCCAAAACTCTCCCCAGCCGTTGGATTAATTCCAAACGCATCTGGACCGTCCAAAGCTGAAACCCCAGAATCACCGTTGAAATCAAAGGTTGCCTAGAACAATAGCCCAGATGGAGCAGTGAATCTTACGCACAACATAAATGCGTCTCCCTTAGGAATTGAAACCGTCGCCATCATTACCATTTATGGCAAAGGATGCGTGTCTTGGAAGCGGCATATGCCACATTGACGTGTATTGGGAAAACGCGAAAGCTGTCAAATAATTGGCATTTAGTCCAAGACTTTCTCTAGATCCGTCACTTCACCCTTTAAGGCAACATGTTGCAAAAGCTCTGCAAAGAGTTGCCAACCACCATCACTTTGGCCAAGGCAGAATTCGATGTTGCAACAACCCCTAGAGTTTCCAAATCATGTCGCCTCGGCTGCACCAACTACGTGTTGTAACAACTCTGCAAAGAGTTGCTAACCACCATCACTTCGGCCAAGGCAGAATTTGATGTTACAACAACTCCCCTTAGAGTTGCCAACTACTGTCGCCTCGACAGCACCAGCTACGTGTTACAACAGCTTTACAAATAGTTGTCAACCATCATCACTTTGACCAAGGCAGAATCCGATGTTGCAACAACTCCCCCTAGAGTTGCCACTCCTGTCACCTCGGCTGCATCAGCTACGTGATGCAACAGCTCTGCAAAGAGTTGCCAACCACCATCACTTCGGCCAAGGCAGAATTTGATGTTACAACAACTCCCCCTAGAGTTGCCAACTACTGTAGCCTCGACAGCACCAGCTACATGTTGCAACAGCTTTGCAAATAGTTGCCAACCACCATCACTTCGGCCAAGGCAGAATTCGATGTTGCAACAACTCCTTCTAGAGTTGCCAACTCTTGTCGCCTTGACTAAACCAGGTACGTGTTGCAACAGCTTTGCAAAGAGTACCAACCACCGTCACTTCGGCCAAGGCAGAATTCGATATTGTAACAACTCCGCCTAGAGTTGCCAACTCCTGTCGCCTCGACTACACCAACTACGTGTTGCAACAGCTCTGCAAAGAGTTACCAACTACCATCACTTTGGCCAAAGCAGAATCCGATGTTACAACAATTCCTTCTAGAGTTGCCAACTCATATCTCCTTGGCTGCACCAGCTATGTGTTGCAACAGCCCTGTAAATAGTTTCCAACCACCATCACTTCGACCACGACAGAATTCGATGTTGCAACAACTCCGCCTATAGTTGCCAACTCCTGTCGCCTCAGCTATACCAGCTACGTGTTGCAACAGCTCTACAAAGAGTTACCAACCACCATCACTTCGGTCTGTACCAGCTGTCACTTCGACTGCATCGCAGGTAACTTCATATCTACATTTTGGCGACATCATTGACGTCCACCACTCAACTTTCTACCTCCAACGTTCGTCCCATGCACCCCAGCAATTAAAACTAAAAGTTCTTGTACTATATGAATATCCAACATGGACTTCCTGGACTATGGTTACGTGCCCATGTTCGGCCTGCCACTTCACCCTCCATGTGTCAGTGGAGGTAGCCCACACCACGCCACACGTCAGCCAAAATGATTGTACATAGGACGAACTGATTGCACAAGCCGAAGTGATTACATCAGGGGTGAACTGAACGTATGCCAGTAAAGGAACCACTCATCTGCGATACATCGTGGATGTAAAGGACCGTACTCCGCTTCCACAACTCCGCACCTACCTCGTCCCCGCGAAAGATCTTTTGTATCAGCCTATGGAGGGACAGATTGACACCTAGGATGGGACAGGCCTAGACGATCCGATAACAGGTGTCACCACATCCAACAGCTCTCATCTTCCCTTTCTTGGTATAAATACCCCTTCCATACGCCAGAAGAAAGATTGGAACCCGATTTTCTCCTACCACATTGCGTATTCGAGTATCAATCTCTCATTTTGATATTGTCACTTTATTAATATACTTGTTCAACCACTTCCCGATCAGCGTTCCGCCTCTGATGAACCTTTTCCGATTGAACTATAAACTAACTTGACCGTCAGAGTGCTTGCGGTCGCTCCCAACCCCTCCAGGAAAAGCCACGAGCTACTAACGACGTGCCACGTGTGCAGGAAGAGCTGATGTGAAAACTTATTCTTTTGGCCACGTGTCGGAGCCATTTTTCGAGGTCAACATAAAATATAAATAAAGACATTCATATCTTTGTACGTACCTGAAATGTAAACCCTAATTTTTCCATACCTAAAATAAGAGAGAGGGGCAAAAAAAAAAGTAAGACTACATAGAAATAATTGGATTCGTCATCGTAAAACTCAACACTAATAACTACATTTTAGCCCAATTCTGCAAGAATTTGATGAGAAGTTGCATTCATGGAATTGCAAAGAAAATAAATGGTTAACTATTTTTCTTCTTTTTTTTTTAAGAAAAAACAGTTTTGTCGCCGACAATGTGTTAGTGTTATGCTAACTATTAATTGATTCAATCTAATCATAATTTTGGTAAGAAAATGTATCTTAGAATAGTGATTTTTTGAAGAATGTGTAGTTAAAAAAATAGGAAATTTTGAATTTACATATAAAATTATTTTATGGAGGATGTCTAGTTGAAAATGAATTTTGAAAAAATGGAGGTCAAACATAAGCTTATTTTATATAATAGTTTTTTTTTTACTTAAATAAGGAAGGTGACAAACCCGTGATAGATACAATCATACAAGGTAATGCAAATCAGTACTCAAAGTTAATGAAAACAATTACAGTAATTGCCACTTTCATGAAGATAAACACACGGCCACATTATTTTGGAAGAATGTATTTTGGAATAGTAGATTGATGGAGAATGTATAGTTGAAAAAGAAGGAAAAAATTTTTATGTAATGAAAATATTATTTTATTGAAGAATGTGTGATTGAAAATAAGTAGAATAATAAGAATGAAAATTTTAATGTGAATCAAACAGGGGCTTAATAAATAAGCAACATATATTATAATAAAACAAAATAAGGAAATTAAAATATTTTAAAAGAACAGAAGGGAGAAAAACTATTCAGTAGTCAAACTACTTACAGAAATCTTATTAACAAAAAAGGAAAAAGAAACCCTAATGTCTACACATGGCAATAAAGAAAAAAAAACAAACTCTATAACGCACATGTGGAGCAAAGAAACAGATAAATCATGAATTCATAGTTTAGAAAAATAATACTTTAAAACCAAATTTGGTGAACCCTAAATCTAAAGAATAAAGACATAACAAACTTATGCAAAGAATCAAAAAGAGGACTAAGAGAACTGAGATTTTATTCGTTGTTGACATTTTACTTTTAAGAATATTTTTGCACTATGGAAAAGGCATGCAGAAGTCTTTGATATTTATGTTGTAAAATAATATATTAAAACAATATATTCCAGTTGAATGAAATTGTAATAACAATTCATCGATTTTAAGTTTAGTCAATTCTATAGTTAGTTTGTATTTGAATTGGTTCAATTCTATACTCAATTTGTGATTACAAATTCATTCATGGCTATTATAACATTATTTGTGTTAAATACAAAATTAACTAATAATTTGAAACATCCCTCATCTTACTACTATATAATGAGGTGTTCTCTTCACTATTCTACATAGAAATAAATAAATAAAATTTCTAGTTCTTTCTTCACTCTAAGTTTCTCTTTTGTCTTTGTTTCAAGAGTTCAATTATTAGTAACTTAGATAATTTAATTTTTTATTCTAACTTGATGATAGAATTGTGAGCATTCTTAGTTCGCCTAAAGTAGTAATGAAGTATTAGTCAACTACTTTCAATCGTTGTATTTTGGAAAACAGACGTCATCGGTCCTCTTGCACCACAAGGAGGACGAACCTACTTTAAGGAAATTGTGTGCAACACAAATTTTAGTTCTTTTCAATACAGTTACTACCTCATTAACAATTTTCTCTAATTTTATTGTTA
This sequence comes from Fraxinus quadrangulata, assembly GCA_903798255.1. Taxonomy (NCBI): domain Eukaryota; kingdom Viridiplantae; phylum Streptophyta; class Magnoliopsida; order Lamiales; family Oleaceae; genus Fraxinus; species Fraxinus quadrangulata. The sequence continues at coordinate 72,334 of CAIGRB010032226.1, read as the reverse complement.
CTCTATTTACTGTAATGTTTCTTTCTATTGTTTTATTATACAATTACAATAGCATTTCTAATTTCATTTTTGAATTTTTCCTAACATCTTAAAACAGATTTGACTCAAATGATGAATGAGGTGCTGAATTTTAAAGAAATATTATTGTGAAAATAATATTCTCCACAAAATTTATAAAATCTTGGAAACTGAAAGTTACAATACAAAGAAGTTTTGTTTAGAAGACTGGGTTTTAAGTGGGACCATTTGTGATCCCTCTAGCAAACTTGTGAGCTGAATATTTTCGAAGGAAGCTAGACTTGTTAAGGGCGGGCTTAGACCCCTCTAATCTTCTTTGAAAATAATTTGTAGAGTGATATTCGATTATTGTGAAGAAAATAGCTTGTTTGAAAATAAGCATATTTTATTTTTAGAAAAAAAAATAGCATAATTTTCAAAAGATTTTGGAAAAAAATGCTTATTTTTCAAGTGATAAATTAGTATATTTTCGTAATTGTGAAAATAACATAATTTTAAAGCTATTTGAAAAAAATAGCATAATTTTGAAATTAACGTAACTTATTTGATATTTCAGAAATGGCAACCAAATCAACTAACATAGATCTAATCCAAACTGTGGCTACTGAAAATCAGGCTGTGGGCTCGACTGTGACTTAAGGGCCAAGTTCTGTTGTGACTCAGATTCTGGCTAAATTTCCAAGTCATGCTGTGAGTCTAAATGTGGCTCCAACAATTGGCCATATTGTAACTGTTCAGGTTTAATCATGGGGAAAACTAGATAAATTCAGTGGTTCGAATTTCAAAAGGTGTAACAAAAGATGTTGTTCTATCTGATTATCTTGAATCTTGCCAGGTTTTTGACTACAACAACTTCCAAGCTCAATGCGGGTAAGGGGGATGTTCAAGATATTAGCGCACTCAATGCTTGGAAACACTCTAATTTCCTGTGCGATAATTATGTCATGAATGACTTGGCAGATTCGTTATACAATGTGTATACTATGATGAAAGCTGCTAAAGTGTTGTGGGAGTCTTTAGATCGAAAAAATAAGACCAAGAATGCCGGAACTAAGAAATTCATTGTTGGCCAATTATTGGATTATAAAATGGTGAACTCCAAAACTGTAATCAGTCAAGTGCAAGAACTCCAAGTGATTCTTCATGTGATTCATGCTAAAGGGATGAGGTTGAGTTAAACTTTTCAAGTGGCTGCAATTATTGAAAAGTTGTCTTCAGCATAGAAAGATTTCAAAAATTACCTAAAGCACAAGTGAAGGAAATGAACATTGAAGAACAGTTAGGTTTCCAATTGAAAAAGACAACTGAAGTTCAGAAAAGAAGGGCTTCAATCTTGGTGTGGTGAAAGCCAATGTTGTGGAACATGGTCAAATTTCTAAAGACTTAGAAAAAAAGTTTGGGCCATTCGGTGGCAAAACGACTAAGTTGAGACCTAAGTGGCATTTCCAAGAAGAAGTTTCAAAGAAAATGCTTCAACAATGACAAAGTAGGCCATAAGTCTTCAAAATGCAGATTGGCAAAGTAGAACAATAAGAAAAAAGTCAATGTGGTTGACTACAGGGCATATGACCTATTGGAGATGAATTTTGTAGTCGTCATTTCTGAAGTAAATATTGTGGTTTCAAACCCAAAAGAGCGGTAGATTGACACCAGAGGTACGAGGCATGAATGCTCTGATAAAGAGATGGTTACTGCGTTCGAAACAATTGAGAATGGAGAGAAGTTCATGAAAAATTCAACTTCTAAAATCAAGGGTGACTTCTACGAAAGAGTTGACTCTCAACAATGTGCTGTATATACAGAAAATTCGCAAAAATCTAGTATCCGAGTCTCTTTTGAATAAGCATGGTTTTCATATTGTGTTTGAGTTTGACAAAGTCATTTTGTCGAAAAGTAAAATGTTTGTCAGAAATGATTATGCTTTCAATAATATGTTTAAATTGAATGTAATTGTTTCAAAGTCGAGAATTAATAAAGTTAATTTTTCTGCTTACTTGCTCGAGTCTTCCATTTGTGACATGGTCGACTAGAATATGTTAAATATGATACTTTACGTACATTAATTAACTTGAATTGCATACCCTAATTCCATATTGATTCGAAACATAAGTACAAAACTTATGTTGATACGAAATAGACAAGGTCGCCCTTTAAATCAATTGAACGAAATACAAAATTACTTAATTTAATTCAAAGCGATAAATCTGATTTAAATTTTGTATAAATAAGAGGTGGCAATAAATATTTCATTATTTTTGTCATCGATAGCATAAAATATTATTATGTGTATTTACTTGAAAGTAAAAGACGGAGCTATAGAAAAATTAATTTTCTATAAGAATGAAGTCGAAAATCATCTTAATATGAAAATTAAGGTGTTGAGAAGTGATCGAGATGGTGAGTATGAAGCATCATTTGTTGAATTTCGTGCATAACACGGAATTATATATGAAAGCACTGCACTTTATTCGCTATAGCAAAATAATGTTATTGAAAGAAAAAAATCGTATTTTAAAAGAAATGATGAATATAATGTTAGTAAGTTATGAATTACCTCAGAACATGTAAGGAAAAGTTATGTTATCAGCAAATTACATTTTAAATAAAGTGTCCCGAAAGAATACAGAAAAAGCCACTTATGATTCATAGAAAGGAAGAAATTCTTAATACGAGTGTAAGGGTATCTTGTTAAAGTGGTCGTTCCATAATGAAATCGAGAAATGCTTCATTATTTGAATATGTATTTTTGTACAGATCCAAATAGGAAGCAAGCTCTTTTAAAAGGACACACGAGACTATGATTAAAAATAGTCAGGATCAAGAACTAGAAGAGAAGGTTGAGGTAGAATCAAGACGTAGTAAAAGAGAAACGATAAAACAACATTTTGGTCATGATTTTCTGACTTATATGTTAGAATGTGAACCTCAAAGATTTTCAAGAAGTTGTGAACTTTTTAGAAGGATTTCAATGGAAAGAGGTATTTAAAAGTGAAATAGATTCTATTTCGCAAAATCATTCATGGGAACTAGTGGACTTTCTTACTGGAAGTAAATCACTAAGCTACAAATGATTTTTTAAAAGAAAAATGAAAGCATGTGAAACTGTAGATAAGTATCAGGCCATATTAGTAATAAAAAGTTACAACCAATGAGAAAACCTTAATTATTTTAATACATATTCTCCAGTGACATGAATAACATCTATTAGGATGATTCTTGCGGTTGTACTTTTGCGAATTTTGAAGTACATTAAATGGATGCTAAAGCTATCTTTTTAAATGGAGATTTAGAGGGAAAAAATTACATGAAATTGGTGAAGTCTTTATATGACTTGAAACAAGCACCCAAACAGTTGCATGAAAAATTTGATAATGTCATGATAGCATGTGGATTTCAAATCAACAAGTTTGACAAATTTGTTTACGTCAAAGACACCGAAAATGATTATGTTATTTTATGTCTTTACGTTGACGACATGCTTATTGTTGATAGTAATGATAAGATGATTAAATCTACTAAAAACATGTTGAATTTGAGATTTGACATGAAAGATATGGGTTTAACTAATGTGATACTTAGAGTTAAAATTACAAGAATATCAGATGGACTCATTATAAGCCATTCACATTACATGGATAAAATTCTAAAAAAGTTTAGCAATGATGATAATGACGTGACTAGAACACCGATAGATACAAGTCAGCATCTATCTAAGAACAAAGGTGGGAATGTCTCTCAAGTATAATACTCTATAAGTATTGGAAGTCTGATGTACTTGATAAGTTGCATAGGATCAAACATAACCTACACAATTAGTAAATTGAGTAGATACACGAGTAATCCAGGAGCTGACCATTGGTAATGAATAGTAAAGGTATTAAGGTACTTAAAATATACTCTTATCTATGGACTGCACTATATCATATATCCATTAGTCATTGAAAAATATAGTGATACTAATTGGATATCTGATATAAAAGACTCAAAATCCAAGAGTGGATTTGTGTTCACATTAGTAGGTGTAGCTATATCCTAAAAATACTCTATACTAGCAGTGATAGCCAGATCAACTAAGGTATATGAGTAGAGGTTGAGTGGTTACGTAACTTCTTAGAGGATATTCCGAGATGGTCTAACCCTGTGCCAGCGATTGAAAAGGTACAGAATAACATGTATAATGATAAGTCTAAACATATACGTCATAGACATAATACCATAAGATAACTACTCTCAACTAGAGTTATCTCAATTGGCTATGTAAGATCAAATGATAACATTGAGGATTTGTTAATCAAACGGTTAAATAGAAAATTAGTTGGAAAATTATCGAAAGGAATGTGACTTAAGCCCTTGAATGAATTAGTTAATACAAAGAAAACTTAACCTAATTGACTGGAGATCCCAAGATCTAGATTCAAAGAGACAACCTAATTGAAAAAACTTAATTGAATCATTATGGGAGATATAATCTCATGTCCATTTCTATGATATAACAGAGATACCTATAAGGATGAAGGATGAGCAATAGGTTTTTAATAATTTTTATGCGTCGAAAATCGAGTAAAGTAATGTGGGTTACTTGTAATAAGAAATTACATACGTGAGAGAGAATTGGGGCCACTTTTAAAGGAATTGTGTGGGGTTCAATTCTTAGAAACTCTCACGAAACTTGGGAAACATTCATGGTCAAAATGAACGTAATTATGATAACTGAGTTGTGTTAGGAAGAAATTTGTGTGAAGTGTATCATCGTTTAAACAAATAGCAGAATAGTGCAAGGACATTACGTTTACTAATCAGTTAATAAAGTAAATATACTTACACAAGGAAATGTTCGAAGGTTAACGCCTACATATCCTATGCAGGTTTCGACCGTTGAATTCTATCGCCATGTATGTCTGTCATTATTGTTAATTTTATTCATATAGAGGATTGTTAGAAAATAACATATTAAATTAATATATCAGAGCAATATATTCAAATTGTAATAACAATTCATAAGTTTCAAATCTAGTAAATTCTATAGTTAATTTGTATTTTAATTGGTTCAATTCCATAATCAATTTGTGGTTATAAATTCATTCATGGTTATTGTAACATTATTTGTGTTAAATACAAAATTAATTAAGAATTTGAGAATTCTTTCTTCACTCTAAGTTTCTCTCTGTTTCAAGAGTTTAATTTTTAGTAACTTAGATAGTTTAATTTTTTGTTTTAGTTTGATGATAGAATTATGAACATTCTTAATTCGTCTAAAGCAGTGACGAGATGTTAATCAATTACTTCAATTATTGTATCTTGGAAGACTAACTTCATGTGTCATCTTGCATTACATTGGGAGTGAATCTATTTTAAGGAAATTGTGTGCAACACAAGCCTCAATTCCTTTGAATACCGCTATTACATCAACAATCATTTCCTCTAATTTTATTGTTACTCCATTTAATGTAATGTTTCCTTTCATTATTTTATTTATACAATTCCAACAATATTTCTAATTTCTTTTTTGTATTCTTCCTAACAATTTATACTGTGGTGACTTCCTTGTGTCCAAAGTTGTGTGATTGTTCATATATTTTGTTACTAAAAATATAAAGATAATTTGATTATATACCTAACGTAAATCAATTAATTAAATTATTACATTAAGTAATATGTTTTTCTATTCGCAAGGCTTTATTTTGCAGGTAACTCTAATTTTTATTAAAATATTATTTGTAACCTAAATCTTTCTAAATAAAAGTCTTAACAAATGGCATCATATATATATATTCTTGGCATTTGATTACATATTTTGTGCTTGTAATTATGGAAATTAACCGAGTACACTTGTCCATCATTATTAAATTAAAAGATTTTTGCCAAATTGATAAGCGAACAATAATGAATTGACATTGTATATACGTGTTTATTGAAACTGTGAAATGTATTTTGATCATTCTGTAAGATCAAACTTTGTAAAAATAGTAGACTATAGTAAGATTAGATATAAAGCGAGAAACGATGCATAACCAAAGGTGGACCTTTGTGGAGGCTAATTTGACTGTAGTCCATCCCTAAATTCGAACAATTTTTTTTTCCTTGTTTTCACTACATAAAATTTAGGAACAATACACAAATACCTTTTAAAGATTTACAAATTCCATAAACCTTTTTTATTCTTAAAATACTTATTTTTTAAATTTTTTTCAATAAATTGATTTAATAGGAAAAATGTGTTACGTCTAAAATTCCCTTCTCTTATTTGGTAAAACTTATTAAATTTTAAATTTTTGGGGTCAAATTAACCGAAACCGTCATTTTGGACTTGAGCTGCGAATTTTTTAAAGTTTGGTACTTACGGTAATACAAATGAAATGTTTGGATCAAATTTGCTATTAAATGAAAATTTTGGTACCTTACTGCAATTCTCCCAAAAAGGAGGAAAGTAAGTTTGAAATTTAAAAGCACGTGTTTATTGTAATTTCCTCTAAAATTTATTTCATTTTTTCACTTCATAAAATCAAACTTAAAAAGATTTAGCCAACCTCACAAGCCCACTTTGGACCCAACTCTAAATTTTTGCTCGAGTGAAAGTGAAATCTTAAAGTATCTTTAAGAGACTTTCTAAACACAAAATATTCTTTATTTTAAAGAGTCAATATGTAAAAATAAGTTCTAAATATCAGTGTTCTAAAAAAACATAAAGTGTGATGAGGCATGGAGGCCAAATTTTGGATTAGGGAAAGCCTAGGTGTAAGAAAGCGTTTTCTTATTTAAATATTATTTTAATTTTTAATCAATATAAAAATCATTTAATAATTAAAATAATACCTACCAAACATATAAAATTATAAAATACTTTATTGGAAAAAAAAAAATTAAGCCTGGGTGCAACTAGGCGTTTGGAAAATTTAGGTCCCCTACAAATTTATTGGCTGTGTTTTCTTCGGCGAGGCTGTCTTACCATTTTGGTTTGCTCTGAGCATAGTCTAGGACAAGGCTCATCACTTTGATTTGCATTTTGAGTTTAGGTGAGGCTTAGTCATGCAACTTTAATTGGCGACTGGTGCTTAGACAAGCTAAGTGGATATGGGTAGCCAAGGTCGATCAGGTTGTTAAGGTGGGGGAGGATATGTTATGGTTCGACTCAGGAAAGAAGGCCAGCAGACCACATGAGTTGTCAATCAAGTTCGACGAGTGGTGTCCGAACTTGAGAAAGTGGTCGTGCTCGGGCGAGGATGCTCAAGCTCGACAACCCTAATTGAGCTTAGGTTCCCAAGCCAACACCTTTATCGTGCTTGGGCAGAGACATCCGAGTTCAACCATGTGATCGAACCATTCAAAAGAAGTCTGGTTCGATAGATCAGTTGAGCTATATATCTGGTTTTGGACTTGTCGTGGTGTCAATGTTGTAGTTTCATGCAGTGGTCAAAAAATTTATTTGCAAACCGTTTCATCTCTATCTTAAAAAGTCCTGCTTTATAATTCAAGATTTGATTTGCATACAAGAAAGCTTAGATTCATATAAGAAGGACCTTTTTATTGTTTATGATCTTTATTTGGTAGACATATGAATATTGAAAATCCAGATGATTGAATGGTTTTAATGAACAACGGTTGAGACCATTCTTGAAGAACTTGCTATACGGGTAACGTTGTTCATTTAAGATATGTGGGATCATTACTAATTATTTCCCACCTTTGTTTTCAAGTTTAAATTCCTATTATTATTTTGTGTTCTTTTATTTTCATTTAAGTATTACCATTCATGAGTAGTATTTATTGATTATTAGTGACGAGATATTAATTGATTTGACATCTAATATCCTATACTTAAGATGCTAAATCAATTAATATCATCTAAATATATCATCACTGCTGATAAATAACATTATTCGTTACAAAATGATTTAAAGATAGTTAAGAGGCGGGGCCGGTGGATCAAACATAAAGGGGTCATGAAATGTACCAATGTTAAAAAAAAAAGTAGTAGAAAACATAAAGGAAGAATTTTTATTTATTTCATTTCAAAAAAAAAAAACACACGATTATGCTTGCAATTAGCAATAACAATGGCAAACGTGGTCATTTCCAACTTGTTTGCAGAAGCCTCCTCTACACTCTTGGGTACAAAAGGACCAGCATTTTCCATTCAATTCAGGACTGTCATCACTGCCTCTTATGCACTCACCCATACTAGGGAAATTTTTACAGCATCTTTCTCCAACTACATCCTTGCAACCTGCAATCGATAAGAAATAAAATTGAGTAGTTTGTACTATAATAAAACTAAACCCTTAATCTAAATAATAAAGGCATGACAAACCCATGCAAAGAACTAAGAAGAGGACAAGGAGAACTGAGATGTTCTTCATAGTAGCCATTTTCCTTTAAAAAATGTTTTACACCTTCTTGAACAAGCAGAGATGCCTATATTTATACTGTGCTGAATTTGTTGGGGACTATGGGTTGATGTAATCGACCATTTGATTATATGTTATCACAGAAATTTAATAGAAATTCCATAAATAAAATTGAGAATCTCTTATAATCCTTTTATTTTTGTAACATGATTCTTGATTTAATTAAGAAATCAAAGGCTTCAATTATATATATTCTTAGTATCTTATTAAATATTTCTGATTATGAAAATTATTTGAGTATATATTCGTCAATATTAAATTTAAGGAAATTTGCAGTACAGGCTTCAAATCTTTCAAAAATGTGCTGCCAGGTACCAAACATTCTAATTTTATCACCAACATCCCGAACTTTTTAATAAATAAAATGTACGCTCGAAGAATCTCTAAGGATTTCTATCCAAAAATCTATCAGTTGATCAAAAGTCATCGTTCATGAACAATGTATATTCTTATGGCTACCTTTTCGAGTCCTTGTGTCACAATATAGGACTCTGCACAACTGTACCAAGGTCATGGAGGTTGTTTAAGTCCAGACAAAACCCTTTTGCAACTTGTACACGTTTTGCTCATTGCTCTTTGGTTCATACTAGGAGGCTGTTTAGCAAAAACTTATTTACTTAGACACCAAGCAAAAAAAGATTTCACATCTAGTTGATGGATCGTCCAGTCTTTCAAAATTGCAAGAGAAATCACCAGTCGAATTGTACCTAACCGAGCTACAAGTGCAAAAACTTCAGTGTAATCCACCCATTGTTCTTGAGTGTACCATTTTGCTACCAACCGACCTTGTATTTATTCACTTCTTCATTCTTATTGAGCTCAGTCTTATAAACCCATGTTATTCTAACTTTCTTTCCTTCCGTAGATAATTCTATCAACTCCTACATGTCATTCTCCTCTATGGCTTATATCTCTACGTCCATTGCTTTTCTTCACTTTGCACTTTTCACAGCATCTTTAAATGATACAAGATCACTTCTTGCAAACATGGCTAAATATTCCAAGTCTACTTCCTTGGAAAAAATCATCTCTATTTCAATGTTGAATGATCATGTGACGTATGTTAGATTGAAATAAAAAAAAAAATTATCCAAAAAGATTTCTTTTATTCTAAAATATCAAATGGTAGAAATGGACACAATCCGATTCGATATAGTTCCGAACTAAACTACACCGGTCCGAGTATCGATGAAAATCTTATAAATGGAACCATTGGTTCCATATCTAACTATAGAGTTGAACAGAAATCAAACAACCGGTTCTGATATCACAATAGGTGATTTAGCGCGACACATTTTTAAAGTTTGCCGCTAAGATTGTGGTGAAAAAACAAGTATCAAAAAATAAGGCGACATAAAAAGTTGTCGTGAAATGTAAGAAGGCGCTGCAAATAATAAAGATTGTCACTAAAAATACGAGGAAAGAAAGGTGCAAAAATATTTTTTGTGGGAAACTTATGGTAACAAACTTTTAATTTTTTTTTTTTTTTTGCAATAAAGTGTCTATAGTGCAATATGGTCTACTTTTTGCGACGAATAATATTTGTTGTTAAAAATTTTATAGATGGAGGACGAAATCGTCACAAGAAAAATTAATTTTTGCAACAGACAAAAAATGTTGCCATAAATCTTTAACAATGTTCGCCCGTATGTTGCGGGCTCTAATATTGTCGTAAAGTAGAAGGATACGACAACATGCAATGCACATTGCAAAAGGCATAAAATGCAAGTTGTTGTTAAGTTTTTGCGACATTCATTATTTGTTGCTTTTATTATATTTTGCAACATTTTTTGAATATTGTCTTAACTTTTTTTTTTTTTTTGTAACGGTGTGTTTAGCTTTTATGCAAATACTGTGGTGGAAAAATTAAGCACCTAAAAAATATAAGATGACATAAAAGTTGAAATATTTCAAAATGCACAAGAAATAATATAGATTTTCGCGACAAAAAAATTATTTCTAGCAAAAAATAGGGAATAGGATATTTTCCCTCCAAATACATGAGCCAAAAAAAAAACAAACAAACAAACAAAAATTGTAGACGATTAAATTTAATTATTTTTTGAACAAAAATGAAAATTTATGCAAAAAAAATTTTATAAATTTATTGGGTAGTAGGAATCTTTGTTTTTTAATGAATTTGACGTAATGGTCTATGATCTTATGAGAGAATAAATACTTTTTAATCTTATGAGAGGATAATTACTTTTTTATTGCGCGAAACTGGAGTTATCTTGTAGATAATTTATGATTGTTTAAATTTTTCCTTTATGAAGTCCAACTCTGATGGCCACATTTCATTAGACGATAAAAAATTATCTCTATCAAACAATCCAAAAAACAAAGAAAAAGAAAAGAATTATTAGACATTTAAACTTCTAATCACATCACAACTTAATCTTTTATAGTGTGTTTGATTGTCAATATTTTTCATGAAAACTGTATTTTTTTTATCTAAATTCTTAATTTTTTTTTTTTTATTATTGTTTGATTAACATTTTTTTCCATGGAAAACATTTTCCTAATTTTGGTCGCGTGACCATATTTTCCTCATCAAGAAAAATATTTTCTTTAGGGAAAGTAGGATTTTATTTTTCAAGGAATTTACTCTCTCCTTTTTCTCTCTTATCTATCTACGCTCTCATCTATCCACCAATAAAAAATGAACCAGTATAATATTTTTTAGGTTGAAAACTAAATTAATCAAATACATTTAATTGATAATTTTCATACAAATAAGTTCTAGACAATTGAATTGTCTAAAATTCATTTTATTTTCATACAAATTTCATGTTCGCAATCAAACGCACCTTAAGGTATTAGTAATTCAATAGATCACTCTTTCCAAAATAGATAATTTTGGTACAAAATATATTAATATTTAATTGGGATACTTGTATAGGAATGTCCAAGAGGATTGGGAAAGTTATTATTTTGCAAGAAATTTTTCTTGATTCTCGCCTAGTGAGTGCAAATGTAGAGTAAGTTGAGGGATTTGGGTTAAAGATAATGAAGACAATTAAAACAGGGATTTCCTTTTCTCATTTATTTATTTATTTATTTTCCTTTTTTAACTCTTGCAATACTTGGGGAAGTTACTGAGAAAATTGAAGGAGCCAAAGTATAATTTTTTTTATTATAAAGAAACCTAAATTATATTAGTCAAACTTATTAAATCCTTGAATAAATATGGGTTCTGAAATCCGTACTCTTTATATTGGAAATTTATAAAAATAAAGAATGAAATTACTTGTGAGATTAAAAATAAAATTAAAACCATTTATCATTCTTGTAGTCTAATAATATAAAAATCTAGTAAATAATACAACAAACGAAACTATACTCTAAGGCTCAAGATCAATTAATAAGAGCACAATAAAGAATAAACTAATAAACACAATATAAACTGCAAAATTTGAATAAAAAATAATCTTGTAAGGAAATTTATACAACAATATGTACTAAAATATATATAATATTTATAATCAGATTATCTTCAATAATCTTCAGGGAGAAGATCTTGATTCTGATGATAGACCACTTTGAAAACAACGAGAATATTGAGTTCTTACAAAAAATTGAACTAAAATACACTTTTTCCCATTTGAGTTGCATTAAAGTTATGAATTTTGTAAAATATTTTATAAAATTATTTTAGATTTAAATGTTGATTACACATTAGGTTTTGCTATAAAAGGGAAAAAAAATGCATGAAAAGTGAAATTTTGGCATGAGATAATTTTAGAATCTAGTGTTCAAATTTCTTGTGCATATTTGTGTAATATTGTTCCGAAATAAATACCCACCCCCACCAAATGGTCACTTCACATTTTGCTCATGTCCAGCAGGTATTAAAATCAGTTTTTTAGTAAAATTTGATAAAAGTTGATGAAATGTCTAATTAAAAATTTGTGGATGTCATGAAATATGAGATTAAAATTAATTGTTAACTTAATTGTTAACTTGATTTATATTAAAACTAAATTATAATTCAAACCAAATAGAGCTTAATTTAAAATTTTAGATATGGTAAAATTCCTCAGTGTCCACAAAATATATCTCAGTGCTTCGGCCCATCCTTGACATCACATGCGTGTTACGTTCTACATTGAACATTTATATAATTATTTTTTGTTAAATGGAACATGAGTATCATAATATAAAAGTTTGGAGGTGTGGTACGCATCAATGCTCTCAAAATTGGACCGATTGGTTCGATTGGGAAAATTGGGATCCTATCGAAATTTGGTCCAATCACATCATAAAAACCGGACGTAAAAAAATCGATGAAGAATTTAGAAACCATTCGGTTCAACCTGTTGAACCGGTCACGATTTTTAACTTATTCATGGTTGATAATTTGTAAAAAATAAAAAAAAATAGAATTAAATGAAAAAGATAACAATACAATAATGCCAGCAACTCCACTATTTCTTTGGTTAAGCCTTGCATGAGGTTTCACACAAAGAATTTTGCTATACAAATAGGCTCAATGACGGGTTAAAAAAAAAAGGGATATGTGTCGACACATTATTAGACAGTTTGAAAAAANTTCATAGCCTAGTTATATATATAAAATAGTTACACGGGTTAGGTTATTTTGAAAGTAATATTAATGTGCTAGCAAACAAGAGAAATCAAGGTGGGCCTTTACAAGAAACTTACAATTATAAAACAATATATGCATGTAAAATAACATGAATTTGATACATCCAAAACTCTAATAACCGTTTCTAGACAATCTTATGTTAATGGAAAAAAATTATGTTACGATTCTACTCTGAATTCATTAAAGACATATAGACGCACACAGAGTTGAACAATAAACAAGAACAAACATGTCAAATTAGATTCACCACAAAATGACAAGGATCTATAGTAAACAACAGAAATGTTTAATTAGACTAAATGACTGCAACAAGTCACACAAGTTTAAATGCTTTAAAAACTTACGTTTAGGTAAGTGTTAAACTGATTTTAGAAACCCCTTCAATGGTACCTTCCATGGGAATAATGTGTACTCACTTCCCATACTTGACATTAGCACATTGATGAACAGAACAGAAACCGCATCTCAGAGCCTAACCCTGAGGTTGTTTCTCACAACCTTATTCATCAAAATATTTGGCGCATCACAAGTGTCATCAGCAAGGGCAATGCAGACTGTACTTTATTTTTTTACCCTACACAAAAAATAAGAATTATATATCTAATGAATTCATATGCTTAATAATGCTTAACTAAAGGATTTACAAGTCGTGTTTGATTTTATTTTTTTCCTTAAATATGCAAGTTCTGATATCTAATGTATTCTAATCATCAAACGATATAGAAGAATCAAAATCTTAAACATGATGTGAATAGAACAAATAGCAGTCGGTATGCTATATGTCTATCGATATACTTAAATCTCACCTGATGAGAATTCCTATATTATCTTTCATCGTCTAAAAAATATAACCAAAAAAAAAACATTAAAAACCCATGAATTGAAAATCATTTCATCAATTACTGATTCAAAACACACAGAATTCATCTTATAAATGATGGGCACTAAATTTTTTAATGTAGAAACATTGAGAGATGACCAATTTAACAAACTCTGAAACAGGTAAAAACAATAAAAATCACCAGAACAACTAAAGAAGCAATTATCTTGGCTAAACGAATTTGTTTCAAAAATCTTACTCAGCAGAGATCGAGTCACTAATGTCGTTGATTCCACCAACTAAAAAATAGAATGGAATCATATGCATGGAGTTAGATGCTGGTTTAAAAGTTTATAAACATTCAACAAAAAGTTCAAATGCAAACGATTCTCAAAAATTGCACAAGAAAATTGGAAAGTGGGATAAATTAATGACTTAACACACTTTATGTTCAACATATATTATGTCTTTCTTTCGATGTTTAAGGTAATTTTAACTTCTAGAAATCAATCTTTCTTAATAATGCTTCTTGCATTGTCACCAGCCTCTATTCTGATTCGGTCAAGAACGGCCTGAAATCTGCATTTCCACCATGAAATCCTCATGAAAACAAAGGAATTCTACTTATTTTCTACCACATTTCTGTTCATATGAAATCCCAATTGAAAAAGGCAACCAGTTTCTCCATCAATATGATCTTGATATCTGCATTTTTATTGATCGATTTTGCTTCTGCAGTAACAATATTGGAAAATCAAGATCCTATGCTTTTGAAATACTACAATGGCCTACTTCTTATTGGCAAGATCACCGTTAATCGCATTTGGTATGGATAATTCAAGCCATTCTAGAAAGACATAATATCTGATTTCGGTGCCTCATTATCGTCTTCAAAAGCTAAGGCTCAACCTTTTATTTCTACATGGTGGAGAGATACAGAGAAATACTATCATTTGATCAAATCAAAGAAGTCATCTTCCCTACAAATGGTCTTAGGCTATCAAATCTCTGACGAGAATTGCTCATTAGGTAAATCACTCACAATGCAGCAACAATTGGCAGCAAAAAGTGATCAAATGAATGCCATTAATATAGTCTTGACTTCAAAGGATGTCGCAGTTGAAAGGTGGATAAGAATATGAATTAAGTGCTCTCTTAAACAATTAGTTAAATTATTTACCATAAACTAAAACTTTAGA
This sequence comes from Fraxinus quadrangulata, assembly GCA_903798255.1. Taxonomy (NCBI): domain Eukaryota; kingdom Viridiplantae; phylum Streptophyta; class Magnoliopsida; order Lamiales; family Oleaceae; genus Fraxinus; species Fraxinus quadrangulata. The sequence goes on along the minus strand of CAIGRB010032226.1, from coordinate 57,283 downwards.
ACCTTCTGATTGATAACTTTAGCGAAAAACAATCACAAATTTTTGAGAATAAAAATTAAATGAATTTGTATAATCATTTGTGTATTGACAGAATTTGAATGAATTCCAGTATATTTTGTTCATCTAATTAAAATCTATATCAAAGTAGAAATGTACCTTGCAATACCGTGCAGCCATGTTGAGTCTACTGATTTCCAAAAAATATTCACAACCTAATCTAAAGATGATGTAGTCTCTGCAAAACACCCCAATAAAATATACATTCCATCAGCAACTTCTAAGCACACATAAATAATGTTTCAAGAGCTCAAAGTAGATAAGCTATTGCAACGGAAATGTTGCACATTCCGGATAACTGACCTCTAAAATGTAATAAAGATGAGACAAGCTTTATTGATAAAGTAAAACGAGAGTTGATAAATATATGGGTATATGCAGGGGCGGATGCAGAAGTTTAAAGTTAGGGGGCACAATTTACTCCGAAAATTTAAATGGATATGACTTTTTCGAATATAAATCTCGAAAATTTTATTTTTGACGTCATATTCCATATAAAATTTTCTAATAAAATGATGAAAATTACATTGAGAATTTTGTATTGCAAAAATAATAAATGTTAATGAAATAATTGAAGAGTTAGACGTTATTATTTAAGACTCCCGTTTAACGTATTTTTAACTATTTTCGATATCTGTTTGGACCATTCGATATGCCCATAATATAATTCTCGAAATAAGTTTTGAAATGATATAAGTAATTTGTAAATTCGATTGGCGTACGATCGTCGGAGAATTTTTAAAATTAGCATGTTATCGAAATTCAAATTTATTGTGATTTTGCCATGTTTGGTGGAGATTAAAATCAAATTTTTAGTAAATTTGATAAAAGTTAAACAGTTATGGATTTCATGAAATATATTATTAAAATTAANGATTTAGATTAAAATTTAGATTTCAATCGATACCAAACATGATTTTATAAAATAAAAAAATTATAAATAATAAATAAAATAAAAAACTTTCTCAAAAGTTGGGGGGGCACATGCCCCCCCCCAGGACCCCCCGGGGTCCGCCAGTGGGTATATGGTCATCAAACATGCGTTGTATTAGGAAACCTTAAACTTGCATCTCCATAGTATCCATTCAACTTCAATAAAGATCTTCTCCTGAGTATCCCAGTAGCAAACACGCTGGAAAAAATGAAAACCAGAAAATGTCACTAAGGCACTATTTGGCTAGCATTATTCCCAAAATGAAAATGAGAAATAATGTCGTTAGACACCAACACCAAGGATTGTGTGAGGGAAAAGTCAACAATAATCAGTAGGTGGGGCCCCCTCAACGGTACAAATTCTTCTAAAGAGGACGAAATAATGCTGGCCAAACATGGGCTAAAGAAACTTTCAAAAAGATTATTTATAATAGGATAAAATGAGTGTATCTTAGACATTGATAGTGAAGGCATCAATAATTATCTCCTATGGCCATATGAAGAAGGCTATCCAATTTACACCCTACATAGAACACACCATGGGGCCACCTATCGCTATGAGGCCCTCTACATTTATGATAGGCTGCCTACTGCTATGAGGCACTCTACATTCATACTGAGCTGCCTATCATTATGAGACCCTCTATATTTATGCTGAGCTACCTATCATTACGGGATCAATGCAACACAACCATAAGAATACCACTAAGTTGGATAGGAACCGACCAGCGGTTATCACGGGCACAACCAACAGCTGGAAAAGTGGAGATCCACCACTCAGGATGTGGGAGTAGTGGGAGGCGTTACGTGGGACACGTGTCACGATAACTGTCCAACAGTTATATGGTTTCAGACATTTATAAATACTCTTGAGACAAGACAAGTATGGATCTTGGAAACTTTGGCTATTTGAATATCCATTATTTTTCATCTTCCTACGTTCAAAAACAATCTAATAATTCTCACATCGGAGGTACGAAAAAGGGGGAGAAATCCCCAACCTCATTTTGCTGGTAATGTTTATTCATCGAAGTAGCTGAAACACCTTGCACCGCAAGGAGGACGTAGAGTCTAATTTCATAACTATTTCATTGGCGCCATCTGTGGGAACCACTAAACATAAAATCGATGTCAAGCAAACGATCTAGAAGTTATACGAGCTTGGTCGGCAACAGGCAGAGACGAAGTCGGAGAATATCGCAAGGGGTCATGATCCATCGCCACTACTGTAGAATGTGAGTAGGGCCAATTCAGTATTCTAGAGACTCGTTGGTAGCCATGATGACCATCTTGCAAAGTCAATTACAAAGAGTCACAATCCCGCCACAGAACCAACTTGGGGGCTCCTAAGGTCGCGGTTCCGCAGGTTCCACATACCATGGTAGACTTGGAACAAAAGATAGAGAAAATATGGCTCAGAAGATAGATGATGCATTATTTGAGAGGAAAGACAGACGCATGCAAATGATTTTGGAAGAAGACCTGCTTGCACCAGAGATCATGGCAGTCCATCTATCGAAAAGCTTCAAATAGCATATGATAATGGCGTATGACGGAGTCACGGATCCGCTTGACCACCTGCGAACATTCGTTAATTTGATGAGACTCTATGCAGTCCCAGACGCAGTGTTGTGCCGATCTTTCCCCCCGGCACTGAGGAGAGAAGCCAGAGATTGGGTAGCAACTTTGGCACCCGGTCTATCAAAACATTTGATGAGCTCTCTAGGATTTTTGTGGCTTACTTCTTATGTAGCAAGAGGAATAAGAAGATAACCGTTAGGTTGATACAGGTTGTATAAGAGAGAGATAAACCTTTGTAGGAATACTTGGTTAGGTTTAGTTGGGCAACACTTGGTATAAAAGACATTCTACTGTCTGCAGTAGTAACTGTGTTGATGAATGGGACGTCGGTGCTCCTCCTGATCCCCCAAATCCAGCCAATTTATATGTCAATGTACGGCTTCAAACTTCTCCTAATAACACAAGTTCGCTCTACGGTCTAGTGTACAACCTTCAAACCCAAAATTTGATTATGGCCCTAAATACTAGACCCCGCGCTCTACAATTCGACATAGTCTTAGGGACTAGACAAAAAGCAACAAAACCAATAAATTGGTTATAAGCTCGACAGTACTCTACGGTCTAGTAGAGAGTCTTCAAAACCAAAAATTGGTTAAAATCCCAAACCATTAGACCATGGGCTCTACAATTTGACATCGCCTAATGGGCTAGGCAGAGAATAACAAAACTTTGGTTATAAGCTGGACAGCGCTCTACGGTAATATTGGAGATCTTTCAAAACCAAAATTGGTTAAGACCCTAAATCACTAGACCCTATGCTCTACAATTCGACATAGCTCAAGGGCTAGGCAGAGGCAACAAAACCAATAAATTGATTATAAACTCAACAACGTTCTAAGGTCATAGTGGAGAGCCTTTAAAGCCAAAAATTGTTTAAGTCCATAAACCATTAGACTCTGCACTCTACAATTTGACATAGCCCAAAGGGCTAGGCGAGGAGCAACAAAACCAATAAATTGGTTAGTTTGATAAAGCTCTACGATTTAGTGGACAGCCCTCAAAATCAAAAATTGGTTAATGCTCTAAACTACTAAACCCTACGCTATACAATTCGACATCGATCATGAGACTAGGTGGAGAGCAACAAAATCAATAAATTGGTTATCAACTTGACAGCGCTCTACGGTCATAGTGGAGAGTCTTCAAAACCTAAAATTGGTTAAGGATCTAAACCATTAGACCTCACGATATACAATTCAACAGTGCTCAAGAGACACTACAATTCAACGTAGCCTAGAGGACTCTACAATTCAACTCAACCCAAGGGACGCCGCAATTCGACATAGTCCAAGGGGGAGGCGGCGAGCAACAAAACTAAAAAACTAGCTAAGGATCAACAATTGAAATATGAAAATTGAAATCGCTACCAGATCCTGTAGTCGACGCTAGTGTGTCGACCGCATAGCAATCGACACATACATGTCTATCAAATAATGATCGACGTTTGACAGTTGGCTATTATGTAGTCAGTGCATCTCCTTAGACGTCATATCCGCTAACAGCCACTCGGTTGAGTTAAAATAGTTGTGCAGGGATAAAAAAGAAACAACAACACCTAAGCAACAACAATGTTCCATACGAATGCGACCATACGAAAAAAAATGGAGTGTGATTATTTGTCCACATCCCAGACCAGGAATAATCACTAGACAATCGAAGGACAAAAATGAATAACCCTAGAAAATGGTGGAAGACCTACAACAAAAGACTATGTCAACCTGAATGAGAAGTCCCTTCGCTCCTGCCTCGTGATATACACCCAAATGTCTTGGATTGAGGGGCTCCGCTATCTCTTTCTTTACGTTGCATCGAAACTTATCGAAACCCGAATGGTCGATAGAAGGGTACTCAGTAGAGATCCACTCCTTGGTCAATTTGATGGACGCTACCATCGCCTTTCTCCCATATGAATGCAAGGCCTTAGCATAATCAGATGACGATTTAAATTGTTCCACAGACGCCTCCAGGTCCTGGCATGCTTCATTGAAGCTTTATATCATTCCACTTCCTCCTCGGGGGTTCGAGCTAAAACAGATCGTAGGTTATCAATCTCCATCTCTTGCTCGCGAGCTAGGGCCTCCAAAGCTTCAAGAGACTTCTTCAAAAAAGAAATTTTCTTTTTATAGTGAGGAGCTTCCTTTTTTTCTCCTCTGCGAGAGTTTTTAACTCCAATGACTGACGACGGCTCGACTCAACAAGTCCGATTTGTAAGGCCACAACCTAACAAGTAGAGAGGCAAAATGATCAACAATCATTAAGCATGAAAATAAACCAACATAAAGAATGCAGTACAGCAGGAAATGTACCCTCTGAGTGTAGACCGTCAAAATCCTTTTTACGTCATCAGCACTTCGCTCGGCGATCGCTCTGGCATGAGTAGGCCTAACCAGTGACCTAAGCACCCTCATCTCGAAATAGCCCCAAGTAGGGGACAATCCAAAATCTCATAATAGTCCCTAGATTTAGTCGAACCAATGTGTTTCTTGGGAGAACTTGATTGGAGAGCACGAAGCTCAATCGAATAGGACGGACTATCGGAATCATGAAAAATTTGATCAACATCTCAAGGAAGATCGTCGGCGGGGCTGGTCGGTGAGTGACAAACTCGTCGTCTGGTCGACAATTGATCAGCCAAGGGCTGGTCGACGAGCATCGATTGACGGTCATGTACATAAGGGTTGATACATTAATTTACACCCATGTGAGTTAGCAAATTTTGGCACATTGATCATGACAAAACTTTTTTTTAATCAATTGCTGGATTTTTGACATACATGGGTGTCAATTAAGATGTACACTTTGCGTATATAAGTAATTTAATCCATTGAAGAAAGAAGACAAGGTGAGGCGAAGTTTTAAATGGGACGATCTGAAAAGAATATAGTCATTGACTTAAGGAAAAATTCATACCTAAGAGATAAAGTATGCTCCATTAAAGTTTAAAACTTCAAAAATCAGATATTAATTAAGTTTTATTTATGAAATAATTAATTAAATATATAGTTTATTAATTAAATATGTTAAGGTCACAAATCTGTACAATTTTGTCACAAATTATTTAATTAATTAGTTACAAATTATTTCTTAATATCAAATAAAAAAATTTATAGGTCGCAAATTATTTCTTGGTACAAATCAAACATTTTATATGTCACAATTTATTTATCGATCACAAATCAAAAATTTTATAATTCATAAGTTATCAAATTAATTTGTTACAAGTTATTTCTTGACAACTTAATAAATTGTGAGTGTCACTCACATTTTTTAGGTCACATGTTAATTATTTGTCACAATCAACCAAATAATTGGTTACAAACACACCCCCACCCACAAACCATTGTACCATTGCCAAAACCATCGCACCACCGCCACATCACAAGTATCGCCAACATCACCCCTATATTACCACTGCAGCCAACATCACAGCCACCACCACCCAAACACCATTAAAAAATCTGATCCAAAATTATCATGTTACAGCCACGACCACACCAACACAGTCGCAACTACCACAACCATCATCGTTACGGTTGCCATCGCCACCCCCACCACCATCACATGTACAAAAAATCACAACTACCACCTCCTCTATATCCATATTCACCACACCACACCACAACCACTACCCCCACAAAAAATTCCCAAATCATTATAGCCGCCACGACCTCCCAAATCTACAATAGACCACCACCAGACCTCCACAAATCCACCACAACCACAAAATTCATGACCTCCATAAATTCACCCACCACAACCACAAATCCACCAAATTGCCACGACCTCCACAAATCCACTACACCACAACCTCCAGGGCGGTGTGTTGATGCTTGTAGCATTGTCACAATCAGGCACAAAAAATCCCCAAAAGCACAGTGATGTGCCCTTTGCGAAGATAACTTCAAGAAGAATAAGCGAATGGTCAAGCAACAGAAGCACTCTATAATGACGAATAAGTGTCGTCACAATTGTGCTGCTCAGTCACAATCCATTTAGCGTGGTTCTATCGTCAGAGAGAGGATAGAGAGGAAATGTGAGGAAGAAGAAGGTAAATGGAGAGAGAGAAGATATTCGAGGGACGGGTGAGAGTTTTGTTGTATGGAAGGTGGGGTTGTGGACTTTTTTAATTTTATAACTTTATTGTTAAAATTTAAAAAATGTATTATTATCTATTTGAATAAAAAAAATTCAAATCTTAACTTAGAATTAGGAACTTGAAAATTAGGGATGACTCTAATTCCCACTTGACTTATTCATAGTAAGGTTTGGATACGTGGGCTCCAATATTGGTTTGGCCCATCTTTTTACGTGAAGTTCTTCCATAAATAATAAATTATGGATTTTTAAATGTTACTTTAATTAATTTAATTTTTTAATGTAGTATATAAAATTATTTATCATTATTATTTTAATTCTGAATCAACCCTTATTCGACCTCGATTCAACCGTTTGACCATCGACTCTTTATCTTTTTCGAGTAGTCGACTGGTTTTCAAAACATGGGTATGGATATAACAAATGACGAGGACATGAGTGCTCACACTTGGAAGAGAAAAATAATTTTTACCCTCACTCCAAGAGGCAATGAAAAATCATTTTTACCCTCACACCATTTGGAAGAGAGAAAGGAGAGAAAAAATGTGGAGAAATCGATGACCCATACGGCAAAAAAAAATCGACGACCCAGACTGAAGATTTACTATCAAACTGAAGAATGTGAGCAAAGAACTTTTATATACATTAATTGAGTAAATAAAACATATTTGTATGTTTATTGAATAAATAAAGTATGTTTTATGTTGATTTGTTGTATAATCTTTGTAGAAATTATTGTAGATCAATAAATTATGCATGAAATTGATGTTTTTGGGGTGCTTTGGGAGTGGAGATCATCGAAAATGGCGGAGATCAACGACGTCAGATCGCCATT
>CAIGRB010032226.1:14673-45093 GCA_903798255.1 Fraxinus quadrangulata | reverse complement strand
ATGAATTTTTTTCTCGTTTTTGTTAAAAAAAATTATAGATCCATTTAAGATCATAAAGTTTTTATATGCCTATGTCGAAATAAGATTTAAAGATTAAAATAATGTACTAATTTAACCAAAGCGAAATAAAAAATACGTAAATATACTTACCGATTCCACTGATGGCTGTGAATAATATTTCCTCGTTGAGTGTTTGATAAATTTATCTATTTTTAAGTTTGAAAAAAATGAAAAATGAAACAATTTTTATCTGTGTTGGTGTAAACAGATAAAGAAAGTGATTTTGTTTTGAAATTTTAAGTGGGAAGTATTTAGAATTCTTTATAACTTAAAATAGTGTTATTATCTTTTAAATAATACCATATTTTTATAATTATATAACATGTTTAATGATAGTTTTGTCTTTTATGGCTTGGAAGTTATTTTGGTGAATGCTTAAAAAATTTGATAAAAGTGGAAAGTGACAATGCTGATTTGGCAAAATTGAAAAGTACCCCTAAACTATGGTACCGGGACCGAAGCACGGTGTACAAGTGTAATGCAGAAACAAAACCCTAATAATTCCTTCTTAAAAACATTGCTTTTCACTGTCTACAAAATATAAGCGGTACCTGTATGCTGGAAGAGGGAGATAGTGCTTACGTAAGCCCTAGCTCACTGCCCCTGATCGTCTTCAAGCCGCGTCAAGTACTCCTCGCAGAGCAACAGCAGATAAACTCATCAATGGCGAAGAAGCAATCTGAAAACTCGGCCCAATTAAAGCCTGATTACAAATCTCTACTGGCCTATTCCATCGCTCTTTGGATCGAAAATAGTGGCTTTTCTAAAGCTCTCAAACGCTTTATCTCCGAAGCTCAAATTCAGGTATATACAAATTTTTATTTATTTTTGCATGTGGGTGAATATAAAATGCTAATGAATAAGAAAACGAAAAAGTTTTAAGTTGGATACACACCGTATAAAGATATGTTATACTTAATTGGTGGTTGTACTGTGTTCACTTATATTGATTGTCATGACTTGAAAAGCCATGAAATTTTTCCCTGGAGTGCTGGTAATATAACCTTTTTGAGTTTGTAACTGTAACAAGAGAAGAAATGGAATGGAAATATTGAAAATTTTCTGGGAACTGCCAATGGACTTTCGGGAGTAAATTTCTAGATATCCATAAATTTTCCTGCTAGTTCCCGAAAACATTGATAAAGATGAAGCAACTTGGTTTAGCTTTATGTTTGCTTAATTATACATAATACATGCATATCAGTAGCAATTTAGGCGATTGGCGTTGAATAGCTTTTAACATGAAGACCGTAGTGTAAAGTGTGGAGAAATATGAGCAGGAGTGAAAATGCTGTTTTGATCGTCATCGATATATGTCTGAAGTCTGTTCTTAACCTGGTTTTCTTTATTCAGTGGACAGAGTGCTGTAACCAACACTGTTTTTGGTTCAGGATGATGATTGGAAGGCTAGGGCACTTAATTTAGAGGATGTATTCTCCAAGTATTTGGAACTCTGGTAAGCTACTTAACAAGGTCATTTCTACAGAATATAACCATTTATGTTCAACCACAAACAATTTATTCATCCTAAGAATTTATCTGTAGATTTTGAATTCAGTTGCCTATATTGATCTTCCTATTAAGGCCAATTTTATATAGAAAAAATCCATCGATTGTTTAGAAATCTCAACATTCGTCTTATGTATATTCTTATGCAATGGCATTAAGCACCTAACTTTGGGTGTGAAATGTCTTTTCCACATAATTAACTATTGCAAGCCAAAAAAAATGTTGTATATGTTAATTTTTTTTAATTGTGGTTTTGATTCTCATGTTATTGAGCTTCTGTGGTGGTGCAGTAATGATCATAACAGAAATTTATTTCTCCAGAAGGATCAAAGTAAGCTTTTTGTGATGTGGTCTCCCTTTCATTTTAATTATTTTTTCTCCATGCTTTTAGTACGATGTAATGACCAGGTAAATGTTATGAGTCGCTCTTATCTAAGATGTGTTTTCTCGCAGAAACACTGGCAGGTGATGCAGCAGATAAAAATGGAAACAGCAACTGTGCAGCCTTGGAGGAAATCATAAGTAAGAAGAAGAATAGTAAGAGCAAAGACAAAGATAATGATATTTCAAAATCTGATTCTGGAAAAACTCTCTGTCAAAGTCGAGTGAAATCTGAAGCACCAAAGAATTCTTCTGATGGAAAAGTTTGCGACTTACTACTTGACGAATCCTCTAGAAGCCAGAAAGTCAAGAAGAAGAAGAAGAAGAAGAAAGGCAAGTTAGCATCTGAATTGCTGGATGGTGACGAAAACCAAATAGATGCAAGGGTGGCGGCAACTGGACAAGATGCTAGCGACATTCCATCAGAGGAGAATAAATTCCAAGCTAAAGAAAAGAAGCGAAAGAAAGAAGCTACAGCTTCTCCAGAATTATCTGGTTCAGAGATACATGATAGTGAAAACCCGATACTTGGAAAGCCTAAACAAAAATCAATTGAGACTGCAGAAGATAGGGCTGAGTCGGCTGACGAATATAGCAAGGCTTCCAAGAAAAGAAAAAGATTTACTCCTGATGAAAATGAGAACCACCCTGTTGAAGAAGTAGCAGTTGAAGAATTAAAGCGCAGAAAGACTGGAGGCTTAGAAGAATTGAAGGTCGTTGAGCAGCAAATCACTATCTCTGGAGGTAATGGACTTGCTGAGCCTCAGAATTTTTCTGTTAAGAAAATTGATGAAAGCACTAATGGCAATATCGACAAGAATGAACTGAAAAAATCCAGTCAGCCAAAATCTGGAAAGAGACAGCACAACAGTTCAGCTGAGGTATGTGTTTCTGTATATATTTATCCCTTTCCTTTTATCTATTTTTACTTTTTCTTGTGCATGTTGTTTAAAAGGAAAAGTAAAAAATATATATAACACAAGCAGGTCTGCCGCTGAAGTCATTTTGTTAGAGGATCTTGTTGTAAACAAATTAAAAAGTTGAAGCAAAAATCAAATCAGAGGCAAGGAAAATCTGTGGGTACTTAAAATTGCTAGAAGAAGAAAAGTAAAATCGTATGAAATAATAAATCTATCCTCCATTTGGCTGCCAATTTATAAATGGTTTATAAATTCAGTTAAAGTCAAACATTAATTTCAACCAGACATTCATAACTACTATTCATTTATTATCTACACATTTCGTGGAACACACTATTATTCCTCTTTATAGTGATTTATAAATTTGCCAGGAGGAGGATAAGTGCCCAAATAGGCCTGAGTCTTTTTCCCATAAAGATGATAAAAATGACTCTAAACCCCAAAACAATGCAGATCACCACAATAATTTTTGAAAGATTTTAGCATTCTTAGCAAACCACATGTGCCATCATATCACAACTCCATAATATTTTTGCTTCTTTCCTAGTGCTACAATCTGAAATCTTTCAATTGAATAAATCAACTAAAGCTCAAACTTGATTTTTCCAGTAAAATCATAATGGAGGAAGAGATGAGGACCTGTTACTTCACCAACATATGAATAGTAAAGACAAAGCTCACGGGGACTATGCTTTTGTAACCAATCACTACTTGATTTTCATTTGGAATGAAGTTCATGAAATGGCTTCATCTTTTACAAGATTTGCAATTTTTGAATTAAAGAAGTCAACTGAGTAATATGTGCATATTAGTATTCTATTAAGCCATTGTTTGTCAGCCATCATTTGAGAAAAAACAATGGTCTGAATAATGATTTTTAGGAAAAAATGTGTGGTTAAAAAGTAAGGAAAAATTTTGGATTTACATACAGAATAGTTTCACTCTGAAAGGAATGAAATTGGAGTTTCCACCTCCTTTACCCTTGTACCGAACATAATGTTTTTGGTGTGGTTTGTAAACCTTGTGTAGTAGAACCAAACATAACGTTATGGTATATTTTATACATCATCTGCAGTAGACTAGAGTTCTCACTTAAAACAATGCTTGCAAGGGATATAAGATTACTGATGTTAAGAAGGAACATGTTTTTTCCAGTAAAATCTTTGAAATCTAAACTTGCCTTCATATGCATCTGTTTACTTGTGGCTGGAAGGGTGGTCATTTTGTTTTTGTTCTCTCCTTTTTGAGTTTGAAGTGTTGACCTCTGGCTGTGGTTCATGTGTTTTCTTTCTTTCCCTTCTCCGTGGTGTTCAAATGTGTATATTTTTTCTTTTCACTTTTGCAAAGAATACCGATGCTGAATACTGTTGCTATGGCTTCATATTGTATAAGTTTCCCAAAAATACCTTTAAAGGGCTTTTACAAAGATATTAATTGATGGTTTATGCAGCCAAAAACAGTGAATGCATTTCAAAGGGTGAAAGTTGATGATGTGAAATATGTTGATGAGAGGCTTCAAGATAATTCTTATTGGGCACTGGTTCGTTTCTTTTCCTCATTTATCTTTGGCATGCTGTGGTGCATGTATGAATATTTATGTGTGTACATATGACAGAGAATATTTTATGCACAGACAACAAATGTTTCTAAGCATTCTCTACCATGTCATTCTGTGTTGTAACATTTAATTTTTCTATTTTGTGTCTCTTGCAGGATAGTGCAGGAAATGGTTACGGGGCAAAAGCACAGGAAGTTTTGGGCCAGGTTAAAGGAAGGTATGTCTTTCCATGTTAAGGGGTGGATGTAAGGGGATTAACCCTGGCCTGCCCCAGCCCAATTGTAAAATCCACTTAAAATTTTCTTATTATTTTTAGAGGACATTACACAAATCCAGATATTTCAAGATCACATTTCAAAAATCAGATTTGATAAAAAAAATTTCAAAAATCGGGTATCAATTTAAACTTTTTAATATCTTAAAAATAAATTAACTTCATCTACCCAAACCCTAATTATTTTTTCCTCTTCCTTCTCTCTCTTCTTTTCTCTCCCTTCTCTCTTCGAACGCCGGCAACCGACGAAGGAGTTGCGTCGGTTGGCTACATTGCGGCATCGAAGGCTGCTGCTACTGTTAACGACAGCGTCACAACGCTGCAGTCAGCGCCGACTGATGTCGGTGACTCCTTACGACAATCACTCTGGTTATTAATCACGGTGCAGAGGCGGCGACTCTTCACAGGCGATTCATCATGGCGCGCGAAGTAGAAACAGCGTTGCTTCACTTCGTCGACAGTGGTTTTAGTGAGGTTTGGGTGGTGTTTTGTGTGGTGGTGGGTGGTGGATCTGGCGGTTGGGGTAGGTTTATTGAATTTTGGCAGTGGAAATGGTGGTTTGTTGGTGGTGATGGTGGTACATCAGTGGCGGTTTGTTTAGGATGGAGATTCCGGTCACTTGTTGTCGTGAGGTGGTAGGTTTCTGGTAATGGTGTTGGTGTTGGCGCAATGGTGGTGGTTCTGGCTACGTTGATAGTGCACTAGAGATTTGGGTGGTGTTTTTGTGTGGTGGTGGTTTTGTGGTGGTGGTATTTTGTGTGGTGGCGGTGATGGTGTGTAGTGGGTGGCGTGTGTTGTTTTGGAGATGGTGGCGGTGGTGACTGGTGGTATGTGTGGTGGTGTTGCTGGTGCGGTGCAGTGTGGCGTAGAGATGGTGGTGTTGCAAAAATGGTGGCGGCGGTAGCGGTTGTACTGGTGGTGGTGACGGAAGTGGTGGTGGTGATATTTTTGTTGGCAGTGGCGGTGTTGTGGGGGGTTTGGTTGACCTGTGACCAAGTATTCGTGGTTTATCGAGATCGGGGGTTGGGTGTTTGGTGCATGTGACCAACTATTTGGTTTACTTTGATTAACTATTAGAACGTGACCTTAAAATTCGATAATTTGTGATCAACAAATTTGAAAATGTGTGATCGATAGTTAAAATGTGATCTATAATTTTTTTGATTTGTGACCAATGAAATAAAATGTGACGTATAAAATTGTTGATTTGTTACCTCGAAATAATATGTGACCAATTAATTTGATAATACATTACCAATAAATAAATTGTGACTCGTAAGTATGCATCTGTGACCATGAATTGTATACTTTTGATTTTGATATATTTAATTAATAAAATATATTTAATTAATTAACTAAATACCTGATTTTTACAATTGTAAAAGTTAATGCCTGATTTGTGAACTCTTCCCTTATTTTTATTAGTTAGCCCACTTCAATTAATTATAGTCCATTCCAAATTTAAATTATTACACACCGTCCCGAGCCCAATGTCTAATTCTACATTTAACCCATAATATATAATTAGGGATAGCATAAAAAAAGTTCAACCCGATACATGCGAATTCGAGGTGGAGATTACCTGGGTAAATGGGGCTGGGACGAGGACGGAGGTCGTTGTCCCGAAGCGGGTACGGGAAACATAGTCCTGCCTCGTTACTGGCCCCGTTTAAAGTTAATTTCAAATTTAAATTTTTGTTTAGCGTCTATAAAAATGCAACAATAGTTATATTTTTATGTGAATTATTTTGGTTGATGTAATTTCTTGGTAGTAAGCCTTACATTGCTTCGCTTGAGCCTTGACACTTTAGTACGTAATGTCATATAATTATTTTAATTATATATGAATTTTATTAGTATATTAATTCTTTTAAAATTTCAATCCAACCCAAAACAATGATGCTCGGATTTGGGTACGGATACGCATCTAAGTATCAGATATTTTATTTTCTAAAATATAGGATACGGGGACATGATTAAAAAGAGTCCAAATTTCGGACACGGGTACATGGTTATGCCTTTCAAACTTTAATTTTTTTTACTAACTTAAGATGTCATTTTGAATAGGCCACAATCAATTATTCACATAAAAGAAAATGAGTATTGAACAGGATGTTGAGATGAATAAAATTGAATTTTTGGATTTAGTTTTTAATTATGGGAAGTTAATTACTAAACATTATATAAAATAGAAAATGATGAACTTGATTGTAATTTGAAATTAGTGGAGCACTAAGCAGCACTGTATGAGATCCATTTTCATTTTATACAAAGAAAGGAAAAGAAAAAAGAAAGAAGAAGAAGGGAAGACCTAGTGCTACCACATTTCTCCACCTTCTCGGTTGCTGCACTAGGTTTACAAAGAGCATAAATGAGAAAGAAGAAAAAGAAAGAAAAGGAAAAGAAAAGAAAGAAGAAGCAAAAATGGCCAAGTGTTTGGTTGAACTTTGGAGGACCGACACATATCCTATACCCACACCCATACCCATGTCGTGTCGTGTCCAACACGGGTACTCTGGCCATTTCGACGAGTCCGAGCATCAGAGACCCAAAGTATAATCGTGTCCCTGTCCATGTTACATTTTGAATCACTGCATAAGTTGTAAGTAATGAAATTGGAAATAGTGAACCTTTGGGAAGTAAGGGACATTCCTCATAACAAAAAGATATAAACTCTTTTAACATATAACTAGGTGGAACGATATACTCTCGGAGTGAGTAGAAGCTGAACCTATATAGGCTTTTTAAAAGAATGTTGGCTGGTGATCCCATGTGAAGATGTTTTGAAAATCATGGTCTAAGCATATGCATAGATTTATAATTTTACAAGAAATTCCGGAAATGTTAATCATGTTCTTCTATAGGCTTGCATTTACATGTCCTCAGAAAAATAATGTCATATTCGTAGCTTTGTAGATCAAATCATTTTTCTCACTTTATTGTGATCGAGGGAATCTTAAGTGAAAATATTTCTACTGCAAGGATGGTGGGTAGGTCGTTCTCCTTTTATCATTAGTGTCCATTCATCTTCCACAGTGAGCTTGCTTGGCACGCATAATTGTGGTTTTGTTCTGGTCCTATTACCCAAAACAGAAGACGATTCACCTTTATGCCTCTTATCTTACAGGGATTTCCGACATGAAAAGACCAAGAAGAAGCGTGGTAGCTATAGGGGCGGCCAGATTGACCTGCAATCCCACTCAATAAAGTTCAATTATTCTGACGAGGACTGTAGCTGAGTTTGGTTAAAAAAAAAAGAAAAAAGGGGTCCCTGCTTTTTACCATTAAATGTCTCTGAACTTGAACTATTACATTTTTTAGATGGTGGATCATTTGAATTATTTGCTCCATACGTGAGTCAAATTTTGGGTTATTTACAAGTGAGCTTTGCTGACTGTTTCCTCTATTCATCTTTGCATTTTAGCATTGATCTTCGTGTTTCTTTGGTATTTGTTACCATGTCAGGGCTCGAAGAATCAAATATATAGAGCCCACTATCGAGTCCCTAAAAAGTTTTATATTCTACAGAGAGTAGTGATGTCTATCATCGGTGTAGATAGTTATAGCCACTCGTCTAAGGGACAGTGGCCCCCTTTGAATCAGATACTCAACTGCTGTGTAGAGAGATGATGCATAGCATTATTCATTACACAATCCCCATCACGATTATTGAATTTCGTTGGAAGAAATAGATAGGCAGTTTGTGTGATTGAACTTATTTTATTAAAATAATCAAGGTCAAAGAATCATGATGCGTGCTTAGACACACTCTTATTAATTGACTGCCCTAGTCTTTTTTAATACGTCTTATTACAGAAATAAATAATTATTCATTGTGGGAAAATTTTAGGTATTATATTAGTAATGGAGTCATACATTTTTCATTATTATTATTTTTTTTTTCAAATAATGACACACTAAGCCCTTGGTTGTCTCCCATTATGGGAAAGAATAGAATTTTGAATAGTATTTTTTGAAGAATGTGTGGTTAAAATTTAAAGAAATTTTATTGGTTTGTGTATAGAATATTTTATTGTGTGAATGTGTGGTGGAGAAATGATACTGTATCAAACAATTTAATTTTTAAAGAATGACAAATTCACTCTAATAGTGGATTGAAGTTTGAGAGATGAGAAGAGAGGCGCTTTGGTAGTTAAATATTTGTGCTCGTCGATGGAACTAATGTATTGAGCAGTGGAGGACGGTGAATTTGATGAATTGAATTTGATGAATTAACAAACTCTAGATATTAGGGAGGAATGATAAATTAATAAGTGATTCAAATTTGAATATATAAGGAAAAAATTGTGTGTAGAGTGTTAAAAGAGGAGAGGAATAAAAATTCAAATTTACAAAAAAAAAAAAAATGTAAAAGCGTTCTTTTTTTATCTAATATTTTGTAAGAATAAAAAAGGTATAGAGTATAAATTTATTTATTTATTTTTGAGTTCTAGACTCCCCTTTTTTTTTTTTTTTTTGGTGGTTGAGTTCTAGACATCCCATGAGGTATGAGCGAATCGATAGTACGATAAAAAAAAAGGTTAGGAATAATAGATAGAATTTTAAAAATGAAATTATTGAGAAAATGTGAAGATAATAAACAAACGTGACCTAGACTTTCTCAGTCAATGATGTGACTTATCAAAGCTACGTAATTTCCAAGCAATATTCGAACACAAGTGTGTTGTATATGTGTACTATAGTTGACTAGTTACTTCTCAACTGTAAACTCAAACTTGACAAACACGGCACCAACAGATTTTTGATTTAAAGACTCAAACTGGGCATGTTTGTTTCGGATTAAAATCAGATTTTAATCTAAATCTAAATCAAACAATTAATATTAATCACGTCTTTCATGAATTCTACAACTTTTCAACCACACATTTCGAAAGTTTCTATCACAATCTACTAAAAATCTAATTTTAATCCCCACCAAATACACACTAAATAATAATTTTATTAACACGGTTTCCTTTATGTATAGGCATGATTCATTTTTTTTTTTCCGTTAAAGTTTAACATGTGCAAAATTTATTTAAATTGTTGATTAGGGTTAAACTCATAACTCTTGCATGTTATGATATCATGTTAAATCACTTGATTCAAAATATTTTATTAAGCCCATATTTGGTAGGATTAAAATGTAGATCTAAATCTAAATCAGCAATTAATTTTAAACAGCATAACTTTTCAATCATACAATTCATTAATTTTTATCAAAATTTATTAATTTTAATCCTCATCAAACATGACTATATATTAATTTATTAATATTAACATTTTTTTCCACGAAGTTTCCCAATATGACTAGATTAAGTTCATGTTTAGCCTCCATTTCTAAAACTCATTTCCCTAAATTCATTTTCAAACCACATATTTTTTCAAAAAAATATTTTGTACGTGGATTCGTAGTTTTTCTTATTTCTTGATCATACATTTTTTACAAAATTTATTCTAGAAAGTTATCTACCAAACATGGACTAAGATACATGTAGCTAGGGGGAAGGACACTCGAATTTTTAATTCTAATTTTCCTCGATTTGTATTTGAAGTTCATATGGAAAAGTTATAATATAAGAGCATGTAATACACCTTAGATCTAGAGTGGTGTTTTAGCTTTGAACATGCATCGAATTCCTGTCCCACTCAAAGTGTGGTGATGCGGGACGAAAATTTTTACAACCTCTTATAGTAGGATTAAACACATTGAGAACAAGGCAAACTGCATTCGTAAATCATGTCATGTAAAGTTCAAAAGATTATTATAAATCATTTGTGTATAAAAACTCAAAAAAATGTGCGAACATTATAGAACTTTTACAAATTATGTAGTTTTTGATACATAACTACTTTTAAAACATGTTCTACTCGACAGATGACCTAATTCCACCCATATCATCTATGAATACATTAAAGAAAATGTACAATATATTAAACACAAACCAAAGATTTGTCTATTTGTCTCTTCCACACCTAATTCTTTTACTTTCTATTATTTTTTTGACAGTTGACTTGACCGTCGGTTAAATCCCGTTCCTTAAGGAATCTTTACTCACTAACGATGTTAGTGTATAAGTAATACACAAGTAGACAGAAAATGTGACAAGGAATCTTTAACTATGATTTCATTCAGACTTTGACATGGGAAACGATTGAACAATACTAGTTAAAAAATAAGAAAAAAGAAAATCTAAAATTTTGTTCATTATACTAGAGTATCACTCCTGCAACAAAATTAACTAATCATTACCGATAATTGTCATCATTGTTTATAGTAGAAGTTTTTATTAGGCTTTCTTTGACACTTATTTCTTGGTTGGCTCCTATTTTTTAAAATTCATTTTTCAATACACATTTTATGGGATCCATAATTTTTATCTTCGTTTGAATTATAGGTTTAATCAATTTTAATCAAAATCTAATTTTTAAGCCAAACCAAACAGGGTATGACATTAACTCATTTTCACACGGTAGTTAAAGAAAGAGCTGAAATATGCTTCTCTATCTGGAATTTAGGGTGTGTTTGTCTTCCATTATTGGGAGAAAAATATATTAATGAATAGTATTTTTTGGAGAATGTGTGATTGAAATTTAAAATAATTTTATTGGTTTGTGTGTAGAATATTTTATTGGGTGAATGTGTGGTGGAGAATCTTATTGTAGCAAATAATTTTTTAGATTAACGGTAGACAAACAGGAACTTAATGTTCTTCATTATTAAGCTGTTTAACTATGACACAATGACAGAGTAACGTGCATGTGTATATACTTGTTAAAATATATATATCCATGTGGGGCTGGGGTTGGAGAGGTCTCAGTTTGGAATATTTCCAGGAAATTTCTCAATGACGTCTCAACTACTCAATTATCCACATAATGACATGAACATGTCAATGCTATTACGATTCATTATCTTTAAAGATAGTACGTGTGATTGTGTTTCGGTTACGCCTACATCACTTCACCAAAGCATCCAATTCAATTCCTTATGTAGTAAGAGATTGAGAGCTTTACTCAAGAAGGTACAAGGTACGTGTTTTATTTATTTGAGCAAAGGCGTATTCTTTATTCAAATGCGAATCTTTTGTATTCTTGTAATTCATGATTTATGATCGTGCCGTGTTTGATCGTCAAGTGTTGTTGTCATTGTGCATGATAAGTGTTGTAAAGGGACTTTCTTTAAAACTTTTAATGATCAAGTCTCGTTCTCCTTCGACGAAAGACATTTTATAGGCCCTGTTTGACACCCATTTTGGGTGAATTTTTTTTTTTTTAATAGTGATTGATGTAAGATTGTGTGGTTAAAAAGTAAGAGAATTTTTGAGTTTATGTGTTTTTAGCCACTATTTGACACCCATTTTGGGTGAAATTTTTTTTTTTTTGAATTGTGATTGATGGAAGATTGTGTGGTTAAAAAGTAAGGAGAATTTTTGGATTTATGTGTAATATTATTTTATTAATAGAATATGTGGTTGAAATAAAGAATGAGAAAAAAAATGAGAAAGAAGTGGGTTTCAAACAGGGGCTTAGACTATGTTCCGTGTTATATTAAGGTCAACATTGTTAAAAAAAAGTAATCCAAACTCTTATATGTTGGCTATTAATTTCATATTTAACAAGTGTGGAGAGGAAAAAAGGCATGTTTGCATTGAATGTTCTAGTTTTGCGTAGAAAGAAATACTCTAATGTGTATGCTGAATTTTGAATCATGGATTGTTGAAGTGGACTGACCCAATCCAACCCACCCCCTACTGCAATGGTTGGAGGGAGTTTTTTTGGATTTGAGTTCAAACCCTCAACTTCTCTGGACCTCTACTTCCTTACGTGACGAAATTTCAGTTCTTCCTTTCTTCTTTCTTCTTTCTTCTTTCTGTCGCGTCCATTTTCGTTCTGGTTTTCCCTTGAATCGTGGATTAACTATATATTCAAAATCTTCTATTTATTTCGAAGATCATTAGCCCACGACTATTTTCCTTTTTTGGGTCAAAAAGAGCAACAAACGGCTAGGATTAAAACAAATTACATAGTAATTACTAGGATTGAACACAATTCGATTTCGACGGTTTGTGACAAATTTTCAAACCAAACCAATTAAAATGGTTTTGAATTTTTCCAAACCATTTCAATTTCTAAACCAAACCAATTCAAATCACAGTTTTTTTTTTTGTTCGATTTAAAACCATGCTTTAACAAGGTAAATTATATATATTAGTCTGAAATTTCACAACAAAACATAAATAATATCATTAAAAACATTAAAATCAAAGTATTAAAATTCTAATTATTCTAATGCAACAACATGATAAAACATTTTAACTTCTTAGTCGATACTAATTGATGTAACATTTTAATTTTAACACATGATTTATTCTATCCTTAAGAATAAGAATATAGTACATAAATTCATTGATTATAGTTAAATGATCTAAAACAACTAATAAAAGAAAATGAATAGAAAGAGTAAATACGATTATACCTTCTATAACATTTTATGAATTATCCAATGCTTTTACTTCAATCAAATATTAATGAATCACTATAGGTTCCTTGTTATTATGCAACTAATATTTTTGGCAAATCATCGCCTCAACCATATTTGCGCTCAATGAACTTCTAAAGAAATAAAAAATCCAACCACTAATAGGGAATGCAGACTAAAAAATAATTGTGGATATTTAAATAAATAATACGTCTTTAGCCATTTGGAGGACAATTCTTGTATTTATTTCAATTCAATTTTCACCAAAGTAATATGTCAAATGCTCATTGGTCAAATCTTCAACACGACAATTTAAGTATTTCATCGAATCATTTTAGCAATTAATAGTAAAATTTAGAAACTAAGTTAAAATATAAATAAATAATTGAGTGCTCTGAACAAAAAATTGAGTCGTAAATAAACAAAAATGGTTGTTCGCTAAAAATTTAAGGACCTGGTACAAATTAGAACAAAATAACATAACTATCAATAAAATATAGCAAATAATTACCAAAAAATAAGAAAATTTGGATAAACTGAACTTAAAAATTTTAGTCTAAATTCAAAAAAAAAATATTTGTAAAAAGAAATGAAATATGTGTGTTTAAATTAAAATATAGATTTAACAATAGTCTACTCAATTGTAATGGACGGTTGATGAATATAGTTCAACAACCGTTCAACATTTAACCCAATATGATGATTTTTGCATTCACTATTGTGGTGACTGATGAGTATTTATGTATGATTTAATTAATTAGCTTGGATAAATAATTGTCTATTTAAGTATCAAGTTTAATTGGATAATGTCTAATATGAATGTATCTTTTTAATTGGATTGTATTTAGTTTTATTTGAGTTGAATAAAATCTAAATTAATTTATTTTTAGATTTTTTTTTATAAACTTTTTGGCATTTTGAAACGATTAGCTCTTTCTCTGCTTATGATATTTTCCCATTTTGGATTTCCACATAAATTTTGGTATTTTGATTTTATTTTTGTTTATTTTATTATTACTATTATCTTGCAATCAGTTCACAAAAAAGTGGTATCAGAGCAAAGTTGATTTTCTGCATGGCATCGATGAAATATGATATTCCATTATTGGATCAAAATATGAGAATTACTTTATGACAAATGAAGATGCGAGTGGTTCTCGCGCAAATGGATTTGAAGAAAGATTTACTTGGCTTTGATAAAATGCATTCAACCTGGATGTAGGATGAAAAGTAGAGTATGGATCAGAAAGTCCAATATCAAATTCATCTATACCTTTCAAATCAAATTCTTCTAAATGTTCTAAAGGAAAAAATTATTACTATATTGTGGTTGAAGTTGGAGCAACTTTGTATGACAGAGAACTTGACCAACAAGTTACACTTAAAATAACGCTTGTATCCTTACCAGATGTCTGAAAGTAAGTCATTGGATGATCACTTAACTATGTTCAAAGAAATCGTACATGATTTGAAGATATTGGAAGTTAAGTATGATGAAGAGGACTTAGCTTTGATATTGTTGTGTTCATTGCCGTTACTATATGTGACTTTTAAAGATACTATTATTTATAGTCGGGGTATTCTCACTATGGAAGATGTATATGATGTTTTTATCTAAAGAGAAGATAAGACATCTTGTTGGAGGATTTAGGAGTTAAGGCTGAAGGCTTGGCTTTTCATGGGAGAAATCAAGATAGGAATCTTGGTAGAAATATGAGGACAGATCGGAGTCTAGACATGCAAAGAAAACATGTCACTTTTGTAAGAAGAATGTGCATATTAGAGTTGATTGTTATGCCTTGAAAAAAAACAAGGTTGTTGGTGCTACTGATAAAGGAAAGTAACCTATAAACACGACGGAGGCTGATATTGTGGAAGATGGGCAAAGTGAAATAGAGTTTCTTGTGATTTCTAATATGGGTTCCAAACTTTGTGAAGAATGGGTTATTCACTAGGCATGTATTTTTCATGTGTCCCAACAGGGATTGTTTTACAACATATGAAGCAATTTCGAGAGGTGCAGTAATTATGGGAAACAACGTGCCTTGCAAAATTGTCGGATGTCGTATATTTAGGATCAGAATGTTCGATAGGACTATTAGTATATTTACAGATGTATTGGACGTTCCAGAACTAATATGAAATCTCATATCTTTGAGTGTACTTGACTTAAAGGGCTATAGATACACCGGTGAATGTGGTGTTTTGAAGATAATTAGGGGTGCTCTTGTTGTTATAAAAGGACATAAAAGCTCTTTACAATTGTACATTTTGTAGGGTTTCACATTTTAGGGGATGCTGTAGTTTTTACTTCTTCTTTGACAGATGATAAAATTATAAAACTTTGACATATGCGATTGTGAGAATGGTATGACAGAGTTAAGTGGGAGAGAACTCCTTGATGGCCACAAGACTAGTGAGATGATGTTTTGTGAGCATCATATTTTTAGGAAATGAAAAAGGGTCAGATTCTCTAAAGAAAGACATAACACGAAGAGAACACTTGAGTATATACAAATCTTTGGGGACTGGCTATGGTGCCTTCTAAATGAGGTGTTTATTACTTGTTGATAGTGATTGATGCTTTCTCTAGGAAAGTTTGTACCTTCAAAAAGTAGAAAATAATAATTGAAAAGTAGATTGAAAAGTAGGTGAAACTTCTTCGCACAGATAATAGGTTGGATTTTGTTAAGATGAATTCAATAGTTTCTGCAAGGTTGAAGGCATCTTAAGACACTTGATAGTGCCAGAACTCCTCAACAGAATGGTGTGACATAATGGATGAATAGAATCTTGATGGAAAATGTTCGTTGTATGCTTTCAAATTATGGGTTGTCTAAGACTTTTTGTGTCGAATCTGCTAATACAGCTTGTTTCTGATTAATCGCTCACCCTCAATTTCCATTGAAAAAAAAGACATCAGATGATGTATAGTCTGATAAACCTTCTTGTTATTCTAATTTGAGGATTTTTTGGTGTCTTGCTTATGCTCATGTAAATAATGGAAAATTGGAGCCTAGGTCTAGAAAGCGTATTTTTCTTGGGTACAAAGGTGTGGAGAGGTATAAATTGTGATATTAAGAGACAAGAGATGTGGTAGTTAGTGAAGATGTGGTATTTGATGAACTTGCTATGGTTCATGGTTCACCTCATGGAGATTCTGATAAAGCTGATGAACATAACAATCAGAGGTATCAGAATAGTCTACTTCAAATCAATCCAGTTCAGAGCTAATGACAATAATTATTTACCTACTTTGCCTACATCACCAATAACACCACATTATTCAATTACTAAGGATAGACCTCGCAGACATATTAGACTTCCACAAAAGTATGGAGAAGTAGATTTAATAGCTTATGCATCGAGTGTGGCTGACAATATTGATTCTATTGAGGAGCCTGCTACATATTCAGAGGTCTTTAGTTGTAGTAATTCTAGCAGGTGGTTGATTGCTATGCATGAGGAGATAGAATTATTGAATAGAAATAATACTTAGGGACTTGATGATATTACCTAAGGATAAAAATGTTATCTGCTGTAAGTAGGTATTCAAAAAGAAGGAAGACACATCAGAAATTGAAAATGTAAGGTATAAGGTCAGATTGGTAGCAAATGGCTACAATTAGATTCCAAGTATTGATTTCACATATGTGTTCTCACCAATAGTAAACCATAGCTCAATTAGAGTTTTACTTGGGGTTGTGGCTAAATATGACTTGAGTTTGACAAAATGAACGCCATGACAGCATTCTTACATGGAGAACTTGAAGAGAGCATTTATATGCAACAACCAGAGGGTTTCATAGTTTCTGGAAAGGGAATTTTTTTTTTTGCTTGTTAAATAAGTTTTTATATGGATTGAAGTAGTCACCTAGACAGTGGTATAAAAAGTTCGATTCATTCATGACTACTCATAATTTCACTAGAAGCAATTATGATAGTGGGTACTTCAGAAAGGGAGATGGTTGATCGATTACATATTTGTTGTTATATTTTGATGACATGCTCATAGTAGCTAAGAATAAAGTAAAAGTCAGAAAAGTGAAAATTAAGCTTTGTGAGTAGTTTGAGATAAAAGATTAAGGGCATCAAAGAAGATTTTTAGTATGAAAATATTGAAGGATAGGAAGGCTAGCAGATTATATTTGAGTCAGAAGAGGTACAATGACATAGTGCTTTAAAGTTTTAATTTCCTAAATGCTAAGGTTGACGTACTCCCTTGGCCGTCCACTTTAAATTATCATTTGGCTTGTGTCTTCAATCAGATAAAGACATTGATTACCTATTCCATGTTCTTTATTCCAGTGCTGTTGGTTTGCTTATATATGCTATGGTTTGTACAAGACCGAATTTTGAACATGCAGTCAGTACAGTTAGTAGACACATGACAAATCCAGGCAAGAAATATTGGTAAGCAGTGCAATGAATATTCAGATACTTGAAGGGCTCTTCTAATGCTTGTTTACGTTTTGGTAGAAATACAGATGAAGTCACTGAATATGTGGATTCAGATTATGCAGAATATCTTGATGAGAGGAGATCATTTTCAAGGTATGTGTTTGTCTTTGAAGGACGTTCTACCAACTGGAAATCTATTTTGCAGAATACAGTAACTTTGTCTACAATATTGGTAGAGTACATGATCTTTACAGAGGTATGTAAGGAGGCTATGTGATTGAAATGACTAATTGGTGAAATCAATGAAAACTTGCAAATTTTTACACCGTATTGTGGTAGTCAGAGTGCTATTTTTTTGACAAATGATCAGATGTTTCACGAGACGACTAAGCACATTGATATGATGTATCATTTTGTGCGTGATGTGATTGCTCGTGGTGATAATGTAGTGAACAAGGTTGATATCAAGGATAATCTTGTTGATATGATGATAAACCACTTCTTGTTGCTAAGTGTGAGCATTGCTTGAACTTAGTTGGTGTTTGTTATTGATTTAGCCTATTGAGGATTGTTGGAAAAGGCAGAGTGATGTTTAATTGGAGATGTGTTTTTTTGAATTTCTTATGTTGGAATTTATTTCAAGGTGGAGATTTGTTGTGGTGTGACCCAAATTCCTTGTAATTTGATATTTGGTTGAATAAAAAATGTTTAAGAAGTTTTGATTTGATAGTTCTAATTGATAAAATACCAAATTTCATCAAGAATTGAGAGTTTGGCTTGGAAAAGAGTTTGGAGATAAAGAAAAACACTTTGTTAGCTTATTTATTGAAAGTGGGCGCTGCGGCGCCATTGTTGCGATGCCCGTGAAAGAAAAAAAGGCAGATAGCCTGGAGCCGCAGCGCTAGTGCCCCTATTGGTGATTTTGCCCCAAGTGCCGGGGTGTTGGCGCTTGGCGTCACAGCGTGGAGCTCGAGTCGAGGTGCCATGGAAGTGGCNATATATATATATATATATTCTACATTGTTTTATCTCCACATATACATTCAATAATATTTTGAGAGTTTGATAACTCAAATTTCAATTAAGAGTATTGAGATCTTGATATTATAAATACAATTATTATTGATTATAGTGAATTTCTTTTCCTCTGCCTGTGATTCTTTCTCATTTTGAGTTTTTCACATAAATCTTGATATTTTTATTTTATTCTTGTATATTTCATTATTATCATTATTTTGCGATCAATTCACAGCATTTAATAAAAATACCAACAATAATTTACAATGCTAAAGGTGAATGTGACATTTTGTGAGGAAGAAACGAGTTAAATCTTCTATTCTAATTCCGTAGAGATAAAATGGTTTTGTTTATTCCTTGTTCATTAGGAAATGACATGCATGTTAATTTGGATTTTCCTAATCACTAGTAAAATGTAAGGTTCTAGTTTTAAATGGCATGTGTAACCTACAAATACAAGTTTATACGATGTGAATTAGTATTTTAATTTTAAGATTGCATGAGCATATAGAGAATATTCGCTGTCAATTTCGATTCTCAAGCTAAAATTCAGATTAAGTTACGAAATTTTCCTTGTCGTCCAAATTACTTAATGCGTTTTTCTTTTTCAATCAATTTTTTTTCCACTCACTAAAGAGCCGTGCCATCACATTTAATAGGACTAAAACAGCTACCAGGAAACCACCTTTCATTTCCTTACCAACTATGTTCGCACAATTCTTGACATGGATAGATATTTAACTTTCACCTAATGCTTTGCCAAATTTATTTGTCAAGCAAATAAGGCTTAGAAATCAATTTCCTCTTTCATACCTTATTTAATTTATTCAAATTTAAATGAAATTTCAAAAATTTACTCATCTTTTTAGTTTTCATGGAAATAAATCTATCAATATTTTGTAATTTTAACACTGTTAAAAGTTACACATTGAAAAACACGCTAAAAATCTTTCAAATAAAATCAGCACAACTATCTTCTTTGTTTAACTTTTCTCTATTTTGTGGGCTTGTTTGATCACCATTAAGGTAAAAAATTAAATATGAATTACTAAATATCAATAATTTGAACACCCCTACGTAGAACTGGAAAATTTTACATAACAAGGTGCTCATTGAAGTAGAATGAAAAGATGTCACTTTTTTGCTAGTTATTTTGATTTTAGTTGCACTAATTATGGTTCACAATGAATTGACCATAATTTCTCCATATTCCAATTTGGGTTTTACTATTTGCGAGTTGTCACAATAGGGGCTCACGTCCAATAAAAAAAATTGTGATTGTAAGGGGGTTATACATTGGAGTGTCAACATTGTTGTTCACATAACTGAACTTATAAATGTAATGATCACTGAACTATGCATTGTGTTACTCATTTATCACTCAAGTGGGTGGGTTAAGAGAACGACTCAAAATTATACAACACCATTTTTGGGTGGTTTTTAAATCATCCATCGTTGACAAAAAAACTAGTAAGTATATGCTGTTTCAATCCCTCATAAATAGTGCTACTCAAAATTGGTCAAAATTTGTGAAAAAAAACTTCCAAGCGGGGCACTAAGTACAATTGAAATGTGGTGTAAAAAATAAAAATTGAGGTGTGAATATAATTACTCGTAAAGTTATTGTCATAAATAGATCCAATAATATTCTTATACGTATTTTCCGTAAGAATTTTGCTATGGATACGTAATGCTACCCATAATATTTAACATAATGGCCAAATTGCGGCCACCCCCAATAGGGGTGCCCATTACTCATTTTGGCCATTATATGAAACTTATATGTATTTTGCTGCTAAACCATAGCATAGCAAAACTCTTTCCGCAAATATATCCAATAATATTCACTGTGAAATTTCCTCGAAGTTTCGTCTGAAGTTCTGCCTTTTTATCCAGATGCATCTCTGTTTCAAATACAATAATATATATATATATATATATACACACACACACACAGAATAGAAACATAAATATTCGTGCATTAAATGCTGTAAAAATTCGTAGTCGGTGAGTTTGTCTCTTACTCAAGCGCTCTTAAGTGAAAAGGTTTGAGTTTTTCGAGTTTAGAATCATTTTTGGAAGCAATGTGCATGTATTTGATGATATTTTGCGGAGATATCTAAGCGATGTTCATATCTCCTGCATATTTGACAGAAAATCGAGAATGAGCAACAAAAAGCCCAATACGCCGCCGTACAGGCTTCACCGGAATGATCTTGAAGCCGGTAACAGTAGCGCCGACTTCCATTACGATGATGAAGTAGGTTCTGGACCGTTTGATATAGTTCGAACCAAAAGTGCTCCACTCGACCGGTTGCGTAGGTGGAGGGCAAGTTATTCACACCTTTATTTTTTTCTTTTTCGTACATTTTTAACGATTTTGTTTATTTTTGAACGCTAAATAGACAACATATTTTGTACCTGTTATGAGTTTTTGGTAGAAAAAGTAGTGGCTTTTTGTACCTGTTCTGAGTTGTAACTAAACTTGCAATTTATTTGAATAGAAATAGAGTTTTGACAAAATTGGGAAAATAGAGTTTTGAACAGTTATTTTTAGTAAGATGTGCATTTAAAATATATGAAAAATATTTGGATTTACGTGCAAAATATTTTATGGATGAATGTGTGGTTCAAAATGAATATAAAAGAGTTTTGAAAGTATGGTCATCAAAAGGGGCTTCATTGTTTTAGTATTTGGTTTTGCAGAAGATATTTCATTATTAATGAAAGTGAAGATGATGTGTTATTATTTTGATTTCTTTTTAGAATAAGAATTTCATATACCTTTAAGTTCGGGTTGTGTTATTCATTTGCATTGTTTAACTACAAGAAAAGAAAGTTTGACCATTGTACTTCTTTCAAATATCCCCATGATGGAAGATAAATGGTTTTCTTGCCAAATATTATTTTGCCTGGCTGTTCAAACTACACGTACCATGCATGTAAAATTGATATTGTCCATTTCAGCAAGCTGCACTTGTATTGAATGCTTCTCGTCGATTTCGGTATACTCTGGACTTGAAAAAGGAAGAAGAAAAGAAGGAATTGATTGCGAAGATTAGAACGCATGCTCAAGTTGTTCGGGTAATTTATATTTCTAGTTGGGTGATAAAAAATTGAGTATTATGTCAAAGTTGATTTAACTTTTTTCTTACCAGGCTGCTTTCCGTTTCCAAATTTCTGGGCAAGATGCAAATTGTAATTCTCTTTATTTTTATTTTTTAACCTTTTTATAAATATCATTTACAGTTTTCTGTATAATTATTAATTACACTGCTACATTTCTGCTTTTAGTACAAGAAACTCACAAGCGGTTACCTCCATCGAAGTCAACCACCCCTGTTGGCAATTTTGATATTAGCCCGGAGGAGCTAGTTTCAATAACCAGGGAAAATGATCTTACTTTTCTGAAGCATATTGGAGGGGCAAGTTCTCTATAAACATATTGTTTGTCCATTGCTGTCTTTCCTTTACTAAACAATAAATCACACTGGATCGTTTTGTTACTTTGATTTCTTTTCTTTTCTACCTTTTTTTTTGGGGTATCAGGTTAAAGAAGTGGCAGATAAATTAAAATCGAATTTGGAGAAAGGTATACCTGGAGATGAGACTGACCTCATAGACCGGAAGAATGCTTTTGGATCGAACACATATCCTCGGAAGAAAGGCAGAAGTTTCTGGGTAAGTATTGATAATTTCCAGAAGCTCTTTTTATTGTCTTTTGTGTTGTAATATTGTTTCATAATTAGAAAAGGGAAACTAGTTTTGTTTTGTTTTCTTATCCTACAGAACTTCCTCTGGGAGGCTTGTAAAGACACAACTCTCATTATCTTGATGGTCGCAGCAGCTGCTTCTTTAGCATTAGGCATAAAGACTGAGGTAAGGTTGAGAAGAGATCGTTTATCAATCTAGTCGTTTGTCCATTTTATAGGTGGTACAGCATTGATATTTGTTTTTTATTTTCTCTCCATACTTTCTCTCTTCTTGATGAGCATCGAATTTTCACTTGGTCAATCTTTTTAGAGGAACACTTTGATCAGTACTACTTTGGATAAATACATTATATCTTCAATGAATCTGTGCCCTGCTTATGTTTAAGCCAAATATGTTCCGTAAAATAGGATGCTCAAACTTGATTTTAAGCTCTATTGCATGGATACTTCAACTAAGGTAGCATGTCCGACACACGGACACATGTCGAATACCAACACTTCTCGGACACTCTACCATGATCATTTTTCTTTTTTGATTAGAAATATTATATATTTTTAACTTAAAATTATTAGTAAATAATCAATATGTATTCATATTTAAAATATTTCAATAAAAAAAATTAATAACAAGTATAAAAATAAATTTATATTTTACAAATGAAGAATTTTAAAGAATTTAATCAACGTGTTAGCAACGTGTCGTGTCAGTACTTTTTTGAAAATCTCGTGTAGGCGTATACTTGTTGGTGAATCGTAGATTTTAAGCTTAGCCAACCATGCTAATTGTCCAATCTCTTATTTCCTATAGCTTGAATCAGTTTCTATAATTGAATCTAAGTGGCCTTGTCATTGAAAGCTGTTCTGGATATTTACTAGTTGCCTAATAAATTTTCTTTGCCTACTCAGGCATTAAAAGATTAGATGGTGTATAATGTCCATGAGCTTATGTTCCATTTATTTATTTGTAGGAATCAATCATATTCATATAAAATATGGAGAACATAGATGTATTTTCATTTCTTTATTTAATAATGCTGTTATTATTATCATTTTGATTTGTTTATTTATCATTTTCTTTTGGTCCCAATTCATCTTTAATCTATATATAGGGTATAAAAGAAGGATGGTATGATGGAGGAAGCATTTCCATGGCAGTCCTTATTGTTATTATATTTACAGGTAACAAAAAAGGATTTTTAACCTGTTATTTTGCGCTTGTTTGCCTGGAATAAGTTTCTGTGCGATTGTGCTATGTGTTTTCTGCCGTATGCTATTTTGTTTTATTCCTAAATTTATTACCTACTTTGTCTCCGTTATCCTGCTAAATTTTGTAATGCAAGTAGGAGTATGTGCATGTAAGCTCAAGCAGTTACTTTATCCGGTAATGCTGTTGACCTTGTCATTCTTCATTCTTTTCGACATTACTTCGTGGCTCTTCTTCACAGTATTTTGTTTCAAGAGGAATCTGTATCATGTTGTTTAGATTAATATGAGATTTCATATAGTTTTTAAGTTGTTTGAAAACTCGCCTCGAAATGTACGTTATGTGCCTCAAACAGATGGTTACCTCAGTTGCATTAATTGGATTCATACAGCGGAGATTATTATTATTATTTGCTGAAATTTGTTTTATATGATTTCTCGTGTTAATAATGCATACTGCCTTTTTGAATGAACACCTCAAGTATTGCAGCATATGTCTTATATTCATCATTTTGCAGCTGTTAGTGATTACAGACAATCCCTCCAGTTTCAAAATTTGAACGAAGAGAAGCAAAATATACACATGGAGGTAGGCATTATGTAGTTCAACAGTTATATTCTTTGCATTGATTTTCCTCCCTTTTGTTTTTCTCATTACATTTTAAGTTAATTCTTTACAGGTCATTAGGGGTGGGAGGAGAGTTTATATCTCAATATTTGAAATAGCTGTTGGTGATATTGTGCCTCTTAAAATTGGTGATCAGGTAAATTTCAAGATCTTTCTCCGCCCCCGTCCCCCAAGCCCTCCCTCACACATAAAAAAGAAGCTAAACAGGTTTTGAAGGGAAGCCGCCGAGAAGGTGGGAATGTGGGGTTTGTGTTCAAATCTTTCATTATTTATCCACTTAGTCTTGTTCTCACATTTGTAACAGGTACCTGCTGATGGAATTGTAGTATCTGGTCACTCCCTTTCAATTGATGAATCAAGTATGACAGGGGAGAGCAAAATTGTAAGAATGGATAGATTGTCTGCTGTATTTCAAGGTAGCTATCGTGTCCATATTCTTTTACACTACTCGTTTTTGCTTTTGGCAGGTTCACAAGGATTCAAAAGCGCCTTTTTTGATGTCTGGATGCAAGGTTGCTGATGGTTATGGCACCATGCTGGTAATATTTCTGGGGAATCTTTCATCACAATTTGCTTGATTGTATCATAAATTAATCTGAAAAATAGGTGATATATGTGCATGGGAGAGAGTACAATTTCTATAATTTTTAAATCCAAGGATTTCCTAGGTCCTAAATGTGATAAAAGAACTAAACTAAACATTTCTGGCACCCCAGATGGAGGGAATTTGATTTTATTTATTGCTTATCTCCAAATGGGCCTTTCACAGCTGTTACACTTTCAAGCTACATTTTCTAGGCTCTTTATATTGTGTATGTATAGGATTTTCATAATATATATTTATAGGAGTCGACACAGGTTTTCAAATTGCTGATTCTATCAGATATAGAATAATAGAAAACCTCTTCTGATAAATAACTTGAAAGTCCAAATATGTTCCAGTTGGAAGCGGTGCTCAATTATTAATGATGTGAAATGGGGTAGAGAAGTGACTTGCAATATGAGTTTCTTAGTCTATGAGTTTCAATGTGAGAGTTGTGAATTTGCAAAATATCAGCGTACATCTTTTCCAAATTCCACGTACAAACCATTTAAGCCATTCGCCTGATTCATATTGATTTATGGGGACCTTCTCGCAATTCTAACCGTACCTTCACAAAGTAGCTTGTCACATTTATCGACGACCACACTTGAGTATGTTGGGTCTATCTACTAAAGGAAAAAATTGATATTCGCTCAGTATTTATAAACTTTCGCTCTATCATTCAAACTCAATTTTAAACATAGCTTCAAATTCTGTGGAGTGACAATGGCACAAAATACTTCAATAGTACTTTGCAAGACTACCTAAAAAAACATGGGATCGTCCACCAAAGTTCTTGCGTCACACTTCCAACCACAAAATGGGGTTGCTGAATGAAAAAACAGAAACCTACTCGAAGTTGCTCGTGCCTTAATGTTTACTACAAACATTTTGGGGAGATGCTATTCTAACATCTACATATCTCATCAACTGAATGCCTAGTCGTACTCTCTCCTTTGTCTCACCTACACAAAAAGCACCAAAAATACTTCCTTACTTCCCGACTTAGTTCAAATCTACCCCTAATAGTGTTTGGAAGTACTACTTTTGTACATGTTCACCTCAATCAGAGGAACAAACTTGATCTACATGCTATTAATTGTGTGTTCATTGGGCATTTACCCACTCAAGAAGGCTACAAATGTTATGACCCATCCACAAAATGGCATTTGTTTGCCTCGATGTGACCTTCGAAGAAACACCTTACTTCCAAAAACCTACTCTTTAGGGAGAGAATTTAAGTGAAGATCGGTTCTTGGATCGGGAGTTCTTAGACTTTGATATTTTTCCCTTCTAAACCAACATACACAGAACCCGTGATCCTACCTTCTAGTGTGCCATATATAGAAGGAAACTTGAATCTAGTGAGAGATGTTGGAAAATAACAAGGAGAGAATAGTTTACTTAAGGAAGCCTAAATTAAAGTATAAGGAAAATCTCACACTCGAGGCACCAAGAGAGTCGGAACCGATGATAAGACTTGATCCTTCCGATGCATCTAGACCTCCAGATGATGATATACCCATTACTCTCAGAAAACAAACTTGGTCATGCACTACCATCCTATTTCAAAATTCATATCGTATAACACTCTATTATAGGATTTCACGCTTTTACGGCTAACCTTCATAAAACAAAAATCCCAATAAATATTCAAGAGGCCTTGGAATCACCCAAATGGAGAGATGCAGTAATGGAGGAAATGAGGACAATTCTAATTGTATATGTTGATATAATCTTAACTGGGGACAACATAGCTAAGATGGAAAGACTAAAGAAGTGCTTAGCAACCGAATTTGAAGTAAAAGACCTAGGACATATGCGGTACTTTTTGGGGATGGAGGTTGCTAGATCAAAGAAGGGTGTTAGTGTTTCCCAACGGAAATACATTCTTAACCATTTGACTGAAATTGGCATGATGGGGTGCAAACCAACCGACATACCTATTGAGGCATGATAATTAACAAATGATACTGGACACCTAGTGGAAATAAGTAGATATCATAAGCTTGTGGTAAGTTGATCTATCTCTCACATACTAGACTGGACATGGCTTTCGCAGTCAGCGTGGTAAGTCAGCAGATGCACTCTCCCAAAGACGTTCACCTGGAAGCTGTATATAAAATCCTCAGATATCTAAAAGGCACCTTTAGGAAAGGATTATTCTTTGAAAAAAATATAAGGGAGTAGAAATATTTGCATATGCAGAGTAGGCTGGATCAACTGAAGATAGAAGATCTACCACCGGGTATGGAAAAACTTGGTAACTTGGAGAAGTAAGTAACATAATGCAATAGCGAGAAGTAGTGCTGAAGTTGAATTTAGAGCTATTGCATAAGGGATATGTGAAGGGCTATGGATAAATAAACTCTTGGAAGAACTAAAAGTCGAAGTAGAATTTCCAATCAAACTCTATTGTGATAATAAAACAGCCATCAACATTTCTCTCAACCCAGTGCAATATGATATAACCAAATATATAGAAGTGGACATACATTTATCAAAGAGAAGGTGGAAGATGGGATTATTTGTAAGACATATGTTCTTACAAAAGAACAAACTACAAATATTTTCACCAAAGGATCGTCTCGACTTATTTTCGATGACTTCAACAAGAAGTTGAACATGATCAACATCTACTGTTTAACTTGAGGGGAAATGTAGAAAATCGAGAATGGGATGAAAGACTCAGAATGGAAAGTTGTAATTTATTATTAATTAGAGATTGATTTTAGGATGATCGGTAGGATGATTTTTTTCCTTTAATAGCTAATTGATTCTTTCCTTTTTCTTCTTCATAATGTGTACTATAAATAGGTTGTATTAGGGATATATTATTATCAAAAAATACAAAGCAATCATCTTTGATTTCAACTACAAAAAATGTCATTAGAAATGCCTGTGATGCACCCTTGCTTTACTGTGTGATGCTCTTATACGTTGGTATGACTTGATGCCTATGTTTTGGGAATATGATCCGTTCTCTCGGTAGAATAAAATATGCTTAGTGAACTACAAAGTCTTCAAATGTTACGAGTAATCATTTGGTTGTAATGATTCCCATAAATCTCCGAGGCATCTAATTCTCACATTAGAAGTGCACAAATATAAATAACTGAAAGGAACAAACACATGCATTCTTCTTAATGCTGTTTATTTTTTGCTCATCTGGAACAATTACAAACTTGGAGAATCTAATTTTCAAAAAAAGATACAAAAGTAGTGATACATGGATGTATGAACATTTGATTATGGATTAATCTTTTTCTTTTTAAAAATTCCTGCATTTTCTCGTTTTCCTAGTTTTACAATGATTGTGTTGCCATATATCTAAGTCAAGCTCACCGTTATAATAAGAGGACAAATATATGGCATAATATGAAGTAAATATCACAAATGCACAAGAATAAACGATAATTGGCAAAGGAAATGAGAATTCATAAAAAATATGGAGAAAGAATACAAAGATAGTTTGTTTACAATATTGTTTAATTTGTCTAAATCATATTGAAGAGCTAACTATATATTGGAAACATTTCAAACCTTAAAAACCTTATAGATGGAATAGATTACTTAAAAAGCGTAAAAAAGGCGAAATGGGCCTAGGTCAGACGGGGCTGTTGCTGGGGCTCCAAGCGGGCGGTGACTCCATCCCTCGAGCGGTCGCCTGGTTCTATGCTAGCCCTAGCTCCATGCTTTGCATGCCCGAGCGAGAGGCTAGCAGAAAAACACTGAAAATTTCTCTTTAATCCATATTTTGACCTTTTCAAGTTCAATACAAATTCCAAACTCTCAATTGAACTCCCAAATTGAATTTCAACTAGAATTGCTAAATAAACTTTGAACAAAATTCTCAAATAGCATTCCAAATAAAATTCGGGTCACACCCTAATTCTAACGAGCTCCACATTGACACGAATTTATCTGCAATGAACAAAATTTCAAAAATTCTCAATCTGAAGACAAATTCCACTGCAAGAAATATGGCTCAACTCTTCTTGCAATAATTGCAAATTTTATTACTGAAGTTAGACCTTAATTTGCCTCTCGCATAACAACTATCAACACCAAGGTCATCTCCATGAGCTTTAGATCCAACAAGATGCTTTATATTCTCTTTTAAAAATAGAGCATCATGGACTCTTCAATGGTGAGAGTAACAACTATATAAGATCATGTCTTAAAGATATATATGAAGCGGGCAACTAACACAATAAAATCAAACATAAATCCTTTGCATTATATTTAACATCTAAAGTTTCCAAATCAACGGCGATTTCCTTAAAAATAGCTGGGTGATCTTCAAGGCATGTACCTTCTGTTATACGATGTGAATATAGATGTAGCTTCATATGCAATTTGCTAGTTAAACTCTTCTTCATATATAATTGCTCCAATTTCTATCGTAATGCAGCGATAGTCTTCTCCTTCAAAACCTCTCGAAAAATCTTATTCGAAAGATGAAGATGAATTTGTGATAGGGCCTTTCAATCCCTACGTTTCTTCTCCGACGTCCAAGTTGTGGGCATCCTGTCAAATCCCAACAACGTATCATCCAAATCCATCTGAGCAGCACTACTAGCATCTTTACCTGCCAAAAATCTTGTGCTGCGATCCAAAAGCGGAATATCATAGTTTATAGTTGTCATCACAAAAGTCAAGCTGAGCTTTTGACTTGATCGAATCTCGCTTTGATACCAATTTATTGTAATATGATGACAAATATATGGCACAATAAGAAGTAAATATCACAAATGCACGTGAACAAAAGATAATTGGCAGAGGAAATGAGATCACTAAAAATATGGAGAAATTATACAAATATATTTTGCTTACAATATTGTCTAACTTGTCTAAATCACAATGCAGAGCTAACTATATATAGGGAATGTTTCAAACCCTAGAAATAGAGTTATAAATGGAAAAGAACGTTGAAAACGTGTAAAAAACGCGAGATGGGCCTGGACCGGACGACACTGCTGCTTGAGAGCCAGGGGATGGCGATTCCGCTGCTCAAGCGGCAAGCGGCATCAACTCTCTACTTTGCACGCTCGAGCAGGAGGCTAGCGGTCAACTAGTGAAAAGCATCGAAAATTTCTCCCTTGTCCATCTCTCTTCAAGTCCAACACTAATTCTCAACTTCCAATTGAATCCCCAAATTGAATTTCAACTAGAATTGTCAAGTAGACTTCGAATAGAATTCCCAAATAGCATTCCAAATAGAATCTGAGTCACACCCTAATTCTAACACTCTTTGAAATTTTTCACAAGCAATATAAAAATCTTTGTGAGTCAAGCTCCAGTAATATATTCAACCTGCCAGCCAGTGGTCTGATTTTAAACTGAGGTGGAATTTCTTTACATTATTTCTAAACCTTTGATGTTGTTTATATATAGTTACTTTTTTGAAGCATTGCATTTACTTTGAGATTGTAAATAAAACTTTCAGCTGGCTCATTTTTATGTTTCAATACAAATATTACATCAAGTTGTGATGCTTGGACTCTTCGAAATGGTCGGAGTGTTCGTGTAGACACGACACGGGTACGGGATGTGTCGGATCCTCTAAATTTCAATCGAACATGGCACCATTTCTGCATCTTTCTTTTTCAAAACCCCAAAAGGCAGCGTGAGGCCAGAGAAGGTGGGTGAGGGGCAGAAGTCACTGTTCCGCTGTCGGATATGGGTGGG